>MJUU01005834.1:63534-74529 GCA_002080025.1 Modiolus philippinarum
GTTCGTTTTGTTGTTCATCTTCGTATATGTGTGTGTCTTCGTTTTTGCTTTATGAGCAGCACTCAAGCTCAAGTTATTTCTTTGTTCTTCCGATGTTGCCATTGACCTTGGATTCGCTTTTTGACTGACGGTACAGTTTTTAGAGAAGCAGGAGTTCAGTTTCCTCCAAGGTGGTATCTATTGAGCAGTCATTTATGGTTTTCCTATGTAATTCCCTTGCCGATTGTAGCATGTAATTGTGATTTTAAGCCATTGTACATGTTTCCTGTAATTCCTTCTTTTTACATGCAGTCTGGTTTAAAACTTGAACTAATAGTACTGACAAATACATGTTTTCTTCATGCATAAAACATTCCACAAATCTAGTATTTCAATCTGTTCTATTTATGATATCTATAAAAATTATTGTCATTATTTTGGGTTAGCATCTAACTTTTCAAGGGGAAGTAATATTTCTGTATGGATTCAAATCTTGTCATGCAAACGGTACTTATTGTGCTGGCAAAATGTAGAGTTGTTTTGTAGAAAAATATTTAGTAGATCAGATTAAAAGTTTCAGTTTTAGAAAGTCTTTGAAATGGTTACAATCTGATATAGCGTCTATTGTGTCTATTAGTCTCGTCAAATTGAATCTTTAATAAAATTGTTATTTGAAAATGTTTCCCGCCTTAACATGATGCCTGAGCATTGTGATGCTTTATTATTTGCCTTCTGACGTCAAATATTTCAATATAATTTAACTTCCGGTTATAATTCATAAACCCAAAAGTTTTCAAATTGAACAAAGCTCACAGGTCTTATTAAACGAAACATTGAGGTCAAGGCGGTATCGTAAGCTACTGAATAGACATTGAGGTCGAGGCAATATGAGAAGCCATTGAACGAGACATTGAGGTCGATTCCGTCGGGGAAGCTATTGAACGAGGCATTGAGGTTGATGTCGTAGGGGAGCTATTGAACAAGATATTGAGGTCGAGGCCGTACATGAAGCTACTGAGACATTGAGATCGAGGCCGGAAGGGAAGCTACTGAACGAGAAATTGAGCTCGAGGCCGAAAGAGAAGCTATTGAAAGAGACATTGAGGTGAAGACCGTAAGGGAAGCTATTAAACGAGACACTGAGATAGAGGACAAAAGGGAAGCTATTGGACACGACATTGAGGTGAAGGCCATAAGGTAAGCTATTGAACGAGACATTGCAGTCAAGGCCATAAGAAAGCTATTGAATGAGACGTTGAGGTCGAGGTCGTAAGGGAAGCTATTGAATAAGACATTGAGGTCGAGGCCATAAGGGAAGCTATTGAACGAGACATTGAGGTAGAGGCCGTAAGGGAAGCAATTGAACGTGATATTGATGTAGCGTCCGCACGGGACGCTATTGAACTAGACCATGAGGACGCCGTCTTAGATGCCGTAAGGTATGCTATTGAACAAGATATTGATGTCGAGGCCGTAAGGGGAGTTATCGAACGAGACATTTAGGTCGAGGCCATAAGGAAAAACCGTAAGGGAAGCAATTGAACGCGACATTGAGATAGAGGTCCTAAGGGAAGCTATTGAATGAAACAATGAAGTCGAGGCCGTAAGGAAAGCTATTGAATGAGACATTGAGGTCGTGGCCATAAGGGAGATACTGAACGTGACATTGAGGTAGCGTCCGTACGGGAAGCTATTGAAAGAGACAATGACGTCGAGGCCGTAAAAGAGGCTATTGAACGAGACATTGAGGTCGAGGCCACGAGGAAAGCTACTGAACGCGACATTGAGGTCAAGGCCATAAGGTAAGCTATTGATGCGGTATTGAGGTCGGGGCCGTAGGGGAAGCTACTGAACGCAACATTGAGGTCAAGGACATAAGGGAAGCTATTGAAGCGGAATTGAGGTAGAGGCCGTAAGGGAAGTTACTGAACGCGACATTGAGGTCAAGGCCATAAGGGAAGCTATTGGTGCGGAATTGAGGTCGGGGTCGTGTGGGAAGTTATTGAACGAGACATTTAGGTCGAGGCCGTAAGGGAAGCAATTGAACATGACATTGACTTAGCGTCCGTACGGAAGCTATTGAACGAGACATTGAGGTCAAGGCCATAAGGGAAGCTATTGATGCGGAATTGAGGTAGAGCCTCAAGGGAAGCTACTGAACGAAACATTGAGCTCGAGGTCATAAGGGAAGCTATTGAAAGAGACATTGAGGTGAAGGCCGTAAGGGAAGCTATTAAACGAGACATTGAGGTGAAATCCGAAAGGGAAGCTATTGAACGAGACAATTAGGTCAAGGCAATAAAGAAGCTATTAAACGAGACGTTCAGGTCGAGACCGTAAGGGAAGCTATCGAACGAGACATTGAGGTCGAGGCCGCAAGGGAAGTTACTGAACGAGACATTGAGGTCGAGGCCGTAAGGGAAACTATAAACGAGACATTGAGGTGAAGGCCGAAAGGGAAGCTACTGAACGAGACAATGAAGTCAAGGCAATAAAGAAGCTATTGAATGAGAAGTTCAGGTCGAGACAGTAAGGGAAGCTATCGAACAAGACATCGAGATCGAGGCCGCAAGGGAACCTACTGAACGATATATTGAGGGGGAGGCCGTAAGGGAAGCTATTGAACGAGACATTGAGGTCGAGGCCGCAAGGGAAGCTATTGAACGTGACATTGAGGTAGCGTCTGTACGGGAAACTATTGAACGAGACAATGAGGACGAGGCCTTAGATGCCGTAAGGTATGCTATTGAACAAGATATTGATGTCAAGGCCGTAAGGGAAGCTATCGAACGAGACATTTAGGACGAGGCAATAAGGAAAAGTCGTATTAAAGGGAACAATTGAACGCGACATTGAGGAAGAGGTCGTAAGGAAGCTATTGAACGAGACAATGAAGTCGAGGCCGTAAGGGAAGCTACTGAAAGCGACATTGAAGTCAAGGCCATAAGGGAGGCTATTTCACGAGACATTGAGGTAAAGACCGTAAGGAAAGCTATTGAACGAGACAATGAGGTCTAGTCCGTAGAGGAAGTTATAGAACGAGACATTTACGCCGGGGTGCTTGGGAACTACTGTAAGTAATACTAACTTCAGTAAATCGGAGTTATCTTCATTTGTAACGGTCTTTGTAATGATTGCAGGTTCTTTAGAACCAGGTATAAAGAAAAGGTCTGCTTCGTCTTCTTCAATTCCACCTCCCAGATCTTGGCCGTCAAACAAACGAGTGTTGTCTTCTTTATCTAAAATAATCATTTAACATTCAGCTCATGTGATTAAATGGGTAGCTTATGAGCTGTCCTTAAATTTCGTTTTGACTTTAGTCAGATTATTTTTTACTTCTCGGGATTCATCCATTTAAACGGACTTAACACTATTACTCACTGATGGTGGCAATGGATACTAGTATTTCTTTGAATCGTGATTTATTTCATATAGTTTTCAGTTGGAATTGGTGTAATGCTAAATAAGTTTTTAAAGTATAAATACTATTTGAAAAACTTCAGATCAAAGTATTATTCAAAACGGTTCCAAATGTTCTATACCGTAATTATTTCATTTAGTTGGCAATGGTGAATAGAGGAAAGTAATCCGCATGGTGAATAGCGGAAAATAATCCGTATGGTGAATAGCGGAAAGTAATCCGTATGGTGAATAATTAAACAAGATCAGAAGTTATGTTCATCACTATATCTTTCAAAGAAAATGAGAAAAAAGGAATCTGACAGATAATTATATGTCAACAAAATAAATATGTACTATGTTTTATATCTTACATCCTGGTTGTTTTGAAATAAGTGCCACAGATCGGACTCTTTTGGATAATTAATCCACCTCTTTTATGTTCTTTTCTGATTTTTTATTGCTCTGGTTTAGTTTTGTGTTTTTGTTTGTTTGTTTTTTTTGCGCTTGTTTTTGTTTTTCCTTAACGTTTTGTCATTCGTTCCTTTTCTATATTTTGTAAGGTTAAAATAATTACTCCTGCAGATACGGTCAAATTTTCATCCAACTTACAAATAACAAAGTACCGAATTTACTGTGAATTTAGTTTTTGTATACAGCCATTTCGACAACTTATGTCTCTTCAGTGCAGATCAATCAAAACGTTTGGAAATCCGTTAACCAAAATGTATGTAAAAGCTGATAGAGAGCAAATTACTAGAAGTCTTACAAATCACCAATAGGATTTTAAAAAGAAAAGCCAAAAAGCAAATGAGGTCTTCCTCATGTGGTTATTAATATTACTATAATGTTAAATTAATATTGATTTTTATTTCAATTTCAACGTTTGTTTACATCCTTTTTTGTTTGCATTTTGATTGAATTTATTGCTACAGTCAACCAAGTGGCAAAAAAGTTTAACTGGACATAAGTCAAAGTTTACACCCCAAGCTTTAATTCTAAAACGGATCTGCGGTCGTTAAAAAGACACATTGTATACAATTGTAACCTTTTTTGTATAATATGTTATATACTGTGTACTTTTTAAGGTAATAGAATGTTGGCATGGGTTATAAATCTTGACTTCGATTCAGGGAAAGTTTTGCCACTTGGTTGATCTTTGCAATAAATTTAAGATCGGAACGTTATTCAATTAGGAGTTTATGCTTCTGACGTTCGAGTGGAAAATGAAAAATACGAAACTTTAATTTTTTTTTCTACTATATATCTTGCTTGATATTTTACTAACCAACATATTTTGTTGAAGAAAATATGTCAGAATCCTCCTTTTGGGTGTCCGTCATAAAAATGTCTGTGTCTTCTTCTTCTTCATCGTCATCAAAAATATTTCTGCAAATACAGTTAGTAGAAAACGTTGATTACATAGAAACTGAAAAAGGAAGAAAATGTAATAAAATATGTTGAAAATCAAGCAAGTAAGAAATGTTTAAACTAAGTTATTACAGTAAGCAATTGCATTCATTTTTTATCATAAAATCATTTCATATATTCAATCATTCTATATTTTCTTCTAAACAACTTACTTCCGGTTTACATCCCTACTCAGTTTATCGCCATACTAGTTATTATACCAAAATCTACCTGGACCAAAGGTGTCGTTATAACGAGGTTTAACTGTAATTATAATACAAGATATTTATATCAATTTGAAAAAAAAATGATTGGTGTTCCATGTAAAAGCCCTGGTTCACTGGACCATTTTTGGCCCGGTGAACCTCAGAAATCTGTAAAATTTAAATCTTAAGTATCATGTGCAGGGCTAGATTAGGAGGAAAACATATTCTGCAAATTTGTTTAGAATATGAATACAGTTTTCGGGACTTGCAGATTCATAAACTGAATTTACAAATGAGCTTTGTTGGCTTAGCAAACCTCTTAAATCTTTAACAACAAAATTTTAAGTATAATGTGCATTACCAGACCTGATAAACATCATATACTGGAAGCTTGGTTGGAATCTGACACACATTTGTGAGTCGAAGATTAACAAACCAAATTAACAAATGAGCTATTTGGCTCCGTGAACCTCTAAGATATGTACAATCAAAATTTTTAATATGGTGTGCACAATTATATCAAGGGATCAACATATTCTGAAAGGTTGGTTGGAATATGACTTATAGTTTTGAAGGACTGCCACATTATCAAATTGAATTGACAAAATGAGCTATTTTGGCTCAGTGAACCTCTAAAATCTGTAATTCAAAATTTTTTGTATCAGATGCACAACAAAATCAGGTGAACAACATATCCTGCAAGTTTGGTTGGAATCTGACTTATAGTTGTCATGGAGTTGCAGATTAACAAACCAGATTAAGAAATGAGCAATTTAGACTCCATGAACCTCTAAAATCTGTAAAATCAAATTCTAAGTATCAGATGCACAACTACATCAAGTGAACAACATATATTGAAAGTTTGGTTGGAATCGGACTAGTAGCTTTGAAGGAGTTGCAGATTCAAAAACCGACGGACGACGCAGGACGACGACGCAGGACGAAGACAACGGATAGTAATCCCTATATGTCGACTCTGCTTACAGCAGGCGACATAAAAACTGTGCGTTAGTTCTTAGAAATCTCCCTCAGGGAAATTTCAATGTCAAATCATCGTCTAGAAATATCGTGCCCAATAAAGCTCGAGATCTCCTCAAAAGCAACTGTCATGAACATCCTTGCACGAAATTTCTACCCACTGGAAGCAGTGTGTCTAGCAATACCAGATACTTTCAGAAAGTAAAATTAAAATGTCAAATATTGTACCTTCGGAAAGTTCTTCTCATAATAAAGTCACATATATCAAATATGATGACCCTAAAATTTTTAATTCTAAAAGCAAGGTAAGTCTCTGCTGACGCTGATGCCAACGCCGAAGGTATCGCGATAGTCGTACATTTATCCCTTTGAGCAAAAAGCATATGCGTCATACGTATAATTAATACCCAGTATGTTCTTCCTCTGTTGGCTCTTCTGTCTCTGGTTTCTGGTCTGTTTCTGGTTGGTCTATATCCTCTACATCTTTTCTAAACTTCCCAGCTTTGATTGCATTAACACCTAGAAGATTGAAACATTCAATTATAGTTATCCGCTTCATAGTATAGGTCTTCCTGCTGTTTTTATTGATATACGCTGAGAAGACAACGATAAACGAAATGACCATCTGGTGTAACTTAATACAAAGAAACTCTAGTATTAGTCATTATTGAAAAAACTAAAACTTTCCTTGCTAACGAAAATTCAACTGCTTCAAATCAGCGCCTAAATGAAAACTTTACGATGGTATGTTTCTGTCTTGTTTGGTGCAATTTGTTGCGGGGCTTAAGAAATGTAGGCATTTTACATTGTACTTCATTTTATTACTTTTGAAACAAAATAAAAATCATATGGCGTACGAAAATATTGTCTTCTTGGATTGTAAAAGTCATATTAAGTATAATTTGGTAGATATGTCTTTAATATCAATAGCCAAAACCCGCTTCAAAAGTCAACTTTCGTAAAACCCTGAAATAAAGAATATTATGCTAACAACTAAACACCGAAGCGACAATTTTGAAAGTCTAAGATTTAAGACCCGTCTTTTTTGTATCACATTGGTGTTCAATTGTATAAGGTTCAAGCAATACAAACCTAAAAATTCTAAGAATTCTGAACATGTTGCAAGTTTGTTCGTCACTACTACAAAATTCAGGAATTTCTCAAAGGACAGTTTTCTTTCTTTTACAACACTTTCCGTAGTAATTAGTGTTTTCCTTGGTAACGACGGTAAAATAGTTGCAGGAAATTTCTCAGTGAGCTTTGAATGGAGTGCTTCAAAGTCTGGAAATCTTTTTGGTACCTAGAGAACAGAAAAAAGGGAAATTTATGAAACATCGGCAAACGAATACCGAAGCAAAAACGATGAAATGGGGAATTCCAAAATCAAAATCTAAATTCACGGCAAATCATATCCAACACGAACTGAGACACCATGACAAAGACAAAACAATAAACAAAAATCAACAAGAATTATCAATTATTTCTCCTGAGACAATACGGTATGTCCCTCAATGTGAACTGGTTGTACTCCATTGTCAAATAAAGGTACACTTGGATCTATATGATCCTGTATTTCACATTGAATTGCCTAGCATTGTATATTTACCTCTGTTAATGTGTATAACACTATACATGACTCTGAGGTGTTATTGTCCATCGTCATTTAACAGTTGAATTGTTCATCATTTGAAATGAATATTGCTATATGTATCTAAAACGTACGAAGACTTATAGCTTGAATGTGTGCGTGATCAAACGCATGTGTAAACTCATACTGAAATTCTGAATATAACAATTCTACAAAACTAGAAATAAAACTGTGAGCAAAGTCCACTGATTCTAAAAATGAAAAAGACATCAAATCAAATCAAATTCTTAAATAGATGGAGCAGAATGGCAATGTGCATTGAACACTTTGTAAAAGTTTCTGTGAAATCCACTAAGTGGTAGGGGTTGTTTCCACAAAGGATGTACCATATGGCAGACAGACTCTCTCAAGGATTAAAAACATCAAATCAAGACCAATTTTCAAAAAGTTAGTGCACAATGGCAATATGTATACATTCTGTGAAAGTTTCATTGAACTTCACTGACTGCATGATCGCCACAAAGTGTTCATTCCTATGGCGGACGGACGAATGGACGAAAGAACGGACACCATGATCACAATATACTGCCTTGCTAAAGTGGGGGTATAATTAAGAAAATTAGAAACACACGCGCACACACACACAAATAAAAATAACAAAAAAACTAAAATAAAACTAGAAAAGGGTGAGCAACCCCCCATTCCCCCATTTGATCCAGAAATAAAAAAAAATCCACAAAAATAAAAATCAATTGATATCAAATTTTTTAAATGGATGGTGCACAATGGCAATATGTAGTGAACATTCTGTGAAAGTTTCATTGAATTCCACTGAGTGGTCTAGGAGGAGTTGTCGCCAAAAAGTGAGTACTCGTACTGCGTACGGACTAACGAACGGACGGACGGACGGACGAACGAACGAAGGTACGAACGAACGGACACCATGATCACTATATACCATCCGCTAAAGCGGGAGAATAATAACAAAAAAAACACGAAATAAAACAACAAAAGAGAGAACCGAATCAAGAATTAAAAATGAAGACATTCAAGCATACCATGAACTGAACAACATCGCTGTCTTTATGTTTCGGTGACTTGAAATATGGTAGATTAGACACTACTACAACAAAATACTCCCATGTCGACTGAAGTAGTCCTTTCTTTTCTTTATATACTGGAATACTTATGTCTATTCCAGTATCTTTGTTTTTCAGTTCCCTGAAAAGACATACGTAGAAATTTTACAGGACCAATGTAAATGGGTTTGTAGCAGGCATAAATGACATATTTACAATAGGAAAAATAGTAATGGTGCATTACATGATATCCCGTCACGTTTCACAAAATTTCTAAGTATTAGGGGCATAACTCCAGAACTATGTGTACCACTGAACGCAAAATTATGCATGGCCTGTGTTTTGTAGTAAACAATTTAATTACCAAGTTTGAAGACCTTGTGTTATTTTGTTCACAAGTTATCAGTCGGAAACCCTAAAATTTTAAAAAATTTCAAAGTTTCAAGGGGCACAACTCCAAAACCCCTTAGACCTCTGAACCCAAAATCGAACTTGACCTGAGTTTTGGGGTAAACAACTTACATACCAAGTTTCAAGACATTGTGTTTCGTTCACAAGTTATCAGTCGGAAACCCTAAAATTCACAAAATTTCAAAGTTTCAAGGAGCACAACTCCAGAACCCCTTATACCTCTGAACCCAAAATTCAACTTGACCTGAGTTTTGTGGTAAACAACTTACATACCAAGTTTGAAGGAAGTATGTTATTTCGTTTAAAAGTTAACAGTCGGAAACCCTAAAATTAACAAAATTTCAAAGTTTCAAGGGACATAACTCCAGAACCTCTTCGAACTTGGTCTGAGTTTTGTCGTAAACAACTTACATACCAAGTTTGAAGTCAGTATGTTATTTCGTTTAAAAGTTAACAATCGGAAACCCTAAAATTAACACGTTTCAAGGGGCATAACTCCAGAACCCTTGAACCCGAAATCGAATTTGGCCTGAGTTTTGTCGTAAACAACTTACATACGAAGTTTGGAGACAGTATGTTATTTCGTTCACAAGTTATCAGTGGGAAACCTTCGAAGAAGGACGGACGGACGGACGGACAGACACACGGACGGACGGACAGACGGACACACGACTGAGGGTATCACATAATACCTCGCCACTACGTGTGGCGGGGTATAAAAACTAGGTACGGATTATCGTTCTTTACTTATGTCGTTATTTTGATACGTTTGACGAAAAAAAGTAGCATAGTATGCGACTTGTTTTTCATGTGACTAACTGGCTTCCGTAGCTCATTAATAGTATGCTAAATTCAAGGTATAAAAAACAAAGAACTTCATTTTACGAGTCCATCGATTTTCGCCAGAAACTGAATTTTTCCCACTAGTACTGATAACGTAGTTGCATGGTACTTTCGTTTTGTCATGATAAACAAACAGAATATAAATAGATATAGTATTTTAATCCGTTATCGTTCCTTATTTTGATCTTAAATATATTAAAACTAACTTTAAATATAAGCAAACTACTTGTATATTATAATTACCGTACTGTAACTATAGCTGATGGCATTTTCCGGTTGGATACGCCCCCTTGTCCGAGTACAGTCTCCTTACAGTCTACCTTGATAACATGTGATACTTAATCATGCGATTATTTCTTCCAATGTAGTCAACGTATAAACAATTCAAAATAATATATGGCGGGTACTTGTCAACTATAATAGTCATGTCAACTATAATAGAATCAAAGAATTTTTTCATGTCCTCTTTTTATAGATCTTAAAAGAATTTGTTACGGAAGCGTTTCAGCGCCACAACAAACATTTTAAAATTTTGCGTAACATGTAACGCCATGTTTGTATTTACTTTATCACCGGAGCCGAAATGCGACGCAAGAATTTCCTTATCTATGTAAATGGCATTTAATTTCTATAGATACGACTAGATTAAGCGCCTTATTTACGTAATTGTGTACCTTATTGGGATATTTTTGTAATTGACTTAAATAAGGCACTTAATCGAGTCGCATTTATAAGGTTTCACCCAAAATTTATCAGCAAAGTATTCATATAATCACGCATGCATTTTAGCTACCATCATTTCATGCTAATAATATTAAAAATTTTACCGGGCCATTTTAACGGATTTGTAGAAAAAATCTTGTAAATATTGAGGCCCGTCATGGGTTTCTTGATTACCTGATTATCAGGGCATTTTTTTAATGATTATTTGATTACGAGGGCATTTATTTAATGATTATTTGATTACCAGCTTGCGTTTTTATATACTTTTTGATTACTAAGCCAAAAATTTATTGATTACCAAGGTAAAAATTTAATGATTATTTGATTACCAAGGCAAAAATTTAATGATTATTTGATTCCTAGGACCCCCCCCCCCCCC
>MJUU01005834.1:74745-89349 GCA_002080025.1 Modiolus philippinarum
CCCCCCGGTCCAGCGTAAAATTTTTTTGACCCCTCCCTAATGGTCGATGAATAATTTTGACCCCCCCATAAGTAATTTTTTTAATTTGCTAACTTATTTGCAGTCTGGTTCTCATAGACATTAAACTTTTTTGGTTACAGAAAGCCCCTAGCACCGGTTTAAGCGGAATTTAAGTCCTTATATTGTGAATAAAAAAGAAACAAGCTTAAATTATTCTGATTAACTCCATATTTACAGGAAAGCTTTTGGAGCTGTCAAAAGCTGAAAACTATTAAACTGAAATTATTCGACCACCGAAGGCGGCGGGAAAAAATAGCCCTCTTCAGTCAATGATACTTTTCAATGCATCACCAAAGCTAAAAACTAAAACATTCACCCCCAAGAGTACCATTCTGAATTTTCACCCCTCCAATGAAATGACTTTCAAAATTTTGAACCCCTAACATTATCCAGCCCCCAGCTGACAAATACTGACTGTTCCCTTATATGCTGAAATACAATAGTTATCTGCAAGCAAAGTTTGGTGACGATGTCAACGTATATTTGTTCTGTATAATAAAAGTTTCTCTGGAACAAATATTATAAACATTGTCATAATATTTCTTCCTTTTGGAACAATTGTAATATAACATTAACCAACTAGCCATTATGGTTGAGGATTTAAACATAAAATTCCCATAGGTTTTACATTAAAATGAAAAAGGTGACCTTTAGCCTTTATCGCGTCGCACTTCGGCCCCCAGTGCTAATCAGTACTGTTTCTTGGCGCATTTGATCAAAAATTTTCAAAATTTGAGAGTCGAGTACATGTATGACAGAGCAGCCTACCTGCGTTGTAGTAGGTAGTAGAGATATAGCCAGTAAAACATCGAATGCGCTAACGGAATATTTCTTTAGCTCATTCGGTTAGGCAGCTGGCTGGAGTGCTAGAGGTCCCGGGTTCGACCCCCGGAGGTGACCATTTCAATTTTGCAAGGAGATTCGTGCTCTCCGGTTACATTTGGCGCCCAGCTAAAAAATAAAAAAAAAATCCACGGTGGTTAAAAGGAGCTAACCAGGGTTTGTGTATGAGATTTGGACTCTCGAGGTGGGGGAAGTGTGACAGGACAGCCTACCTGCGTTGTAGTAGGTAGTAGATATATAGCCAGAAGAAATCGACTGCGCGAACGGAATATTTCTTAGACTCATTCGGTTAGGCGACAGGCTGAAGTGCTAGAAGTCCCGGGTTCAACCCCGGGGTGACCATTTCAATTTTGTAAGGAGATTCATGCTCTCCGATTAGGGTTATATAGTTCGATTTTTATATAATATTTTATTATCCCCGCGCTTTCTGAAGAAAGTTCGGGCATATTGTGTTCGTCTCCGTCTGTCCGTCCGTCCGTCTGTCCGAAACGATGTGACACGAACTACTCCTACATTTTTGGAATCAGGGTTTTAATTTTGTCATAGAATTGTTGCCCATATGCTGCAGATGCGCAATAAGCTTTCTGATTTTTTTAATTGGTGTTAATGCAAACAAGAGGCCCCAAGATGTCGATTTTGACACATGTTGCATGAGACGAGAACTCCCCCTACAGTTTTCGATTTATGGATTAAATATAAGCGAATCGTTGCACATAGTCTTCAGATGCGCAATAAGCTCTCAGATTTTTTTCAATCTTTATCTTGGTGCAAACAAGAGGCCCCAAGATGTCAATTTTGACAAAGACCCAAATATGTGGATTTTGACACATGTGGCATGTGACGCAAACTCCGCCTACATTTTTGGATTTAGGGATTAAATCTTTACATATACAGAATTGTTGCATATAGTCTGTAGATTTGCAATAAGCTTTGGAATTTGGTTCCGGTTCCAACTTTGGTAAATTTCCTGAAAATGTCAAAAGCAATATATTTTTTTTCGAAATTTTGCATATTGTAAACATTATATAGAAGTACTCCAAAAAGAAATTACCAGTTCACATACTTTTCAATTAACCCAATTAACGGAAAGTGAAATTACAAACATACATTTTCTAACAGCCACATCTTTACAGGCTAAAAGAGATAGTAAAACAGTTCCAACTATGTACTGGGTTCCTAAACTCCACAAAACGTCATATAAATCTAGATTCATTTTGTCAACTAGTCACTGTTCTACAACTAAAGTTTCTATTATACTCACTAATACTTTGACTGCTATTAAAAACCTGGTTATAAATGTCTGTAACAAAGTATATGAAAACAGTGGTGTCAATCATTTTTGGAGTGTAAAAAATTCATTGGAAGTTCTCGATAAATTGAATGCTTATAATGCCCCTTTTGAATCCCTTGAAAGTTTTGATTTCTCTACCCTCTATACTACCTTACCACATAACCTTATAAAGGAAAAATTCATACGTCTTATTCAATGGGCATTCAAAAAATCCGATTGTGAATATATATGTTCTAATTCTTTTAAAACACAGTTTAGTAATACAAAACAAAAGAATTCAACTAATTGGACTTGTTTGGATATGATTTCAGCACTTGAATTTTTACTTGACAATATATTCATTCGTTTCGGTAACTGTATTTATCGCCAGGTCATAGGAAATTCTATGTGTACCAGTTGTGCACCACTTATAGCGGACCTCTTTTTGTACTGCTAACAATCTCAGTTTATGACCAACATCAGCAAAGACCCATCTAAACAGTATTTAATTGAAAAGTTTAACAACACTTTCCGATATTTGGATGATATTTTAACTATAAATAATGACGACTTCAATACGTATTATAAGGACATCTACCCTTAAGAACTTACTTTGAATAAAGCCAATTCTGATAATCATCATTGTCCGTTCTTAGACATCAATTGTGATATAACGAATGGTAAATTAGATACTAAAATTTATGATAAAAGGGGTGATTTTTCTTTTCCCATAGTTAATTATCCATTTCTGGATGGCGATGTTCCATTAGCGCCATCATATGGTGTTTACATAACTCAACTTGTTCGATTTGCTTGAGTATGTAATAACGTTTGCGATTTTAAAGAACGGAATCTTTTCATAACGGAAAAACTATTACGTCAGGGTTTTCGTTATCACAAACTAGTTAAAACCTTTACTAAATTTTATCATCGATATAATGACTTAGTTCATAAATACAATGCAACCTGTAAACATCTAATCAAGGCTGGTATTTCACATCCCTTATTTTACGGTAATGTTTTACGTAAGAGTAAAAAATACTTAAACTCGCCTAACAAACTTATAAAACCTTTAAATCGTCTAATTCATAAGGGTTATAATTACGGTATTGTCGTCAAGTCATTACGTATGGCCTTCATTGGTATTAACATTGATTTTTTGATAGGGTCTTTGCAATTTAACTAAACACATTCTAAATTTCTAAAATCTGTATTGCATGGACACGGGTTATGTATTCCGGTATATACATGAAATCCTTATTCTAAACTCCTCACAGGAAGGGATCTTGGTGGAAGCTGTATACTGAGGGTACATAACTTACTTTGTCAGTTGGTGATGGGTCTGGAGCTGGCATGTCAGTTAACTGTTAGTAGTCTCTTGTGATTTCATGTTTTTGTCCGTATATTTAGTTCTTTCAGTTTCATTTTTCACAACTGACTCAATCCTGTTGCCAACTGAATTTTACTGTTGTTACGATTGTTTTTTGATGTATCACATTGCCTGTAGGGGGAAGGTTTGGATCCAATAAAACTAGTTTAACGGCTTAAACAGCAGGTTTGCGCCTGTCCTAAGTCCGGAATTTATTAAGCCTTTGTGTGTCGTGTCCTTTTTCTAGTTAGTTTACTTTATGTCTATAGGAGTCTAGGATGATGTTTATTTCACTGGACTTGATTGCATTTTGTTCAGGGGCCGACTCCGACCTGCCGTTGGGTGTGGGGTTTTCTCACCGTTCATTGAAGATCTTATGGTGGCTTTAAGTTGTTATTACTCCCCTTTGGGTCGTTGTCTCTTTGACACATTCCCCGTTTCCCTTCTTTTTTCTATTATATTCTGACAAGTGTTTGGTATAAAACAAAATTCTGAAAACTTAGGATTCTGAATGGTGGTTCCAATTTTGATAAATTTACTGAAAGTCTCAAAGACCACCTATTTTTTTAATTCTATCTAGCAACTGTACTGAAAATGTTTGTGTAGTTTAGGATAAACATTTTCATCAATTGGATTTGAAAAACATTTGATTCCAATTTCGGTAAATATCCTGAAAGTGTCAAAGACCACTTATTTTTTTTTAATTCTACCTAGCAGCTGTTTTTAAATTGATTGTGTAGTTTAGGACAAACATTTTCATCAATTGGATTTCAAAAATATTTGACTCCGATCTTGGGAAAATTTCTGAAAGTCTCAAATACCACTTACTTTTTGGAATTTTACCTAGCAACCATACTAAAATTGTTTGTGTAGTTTAGGACAAACATTTTCGTTGATTGGATTTCAGAAACATTTGATTCCAATTTTGGTAAATTTCCTGAAAGTGTCAAATACCACTTATTTTTTGGAATTCTATCTAGCAACTGTAGTTAAATTGTTTGTGTAGTTTAGGACAAAGATTTTCATCAACTGGATTTGAAAAGCATTTGATTCCTATTTCGGTAAATTTCCTGAGAGTGTCAAAGATTACTTATTTTTTTTTCTTTTTTTCCTTTTTGAATTCTTCTACCTAGCAGCTGTTCTAAAATTGATTGTGTAGTTTAGGACAAACATTTTCATCAATTGGATTTCAATAATATTTGATTCTGCAGATTTTGGTAAATTTCCTGAAAGTGTCAAAGATCACTTATTTTTTTGGAATTTTACCAAGCAACCATACCTAAATTGTTTCTGTAGTTTATGACAAACATTTTCATTGATTGGATTTGAAAAATATTTGATTCTGCAGATTTTGGTCAATTTTCTGAAAGTTAAAAAAAAACACGTATTTTTCCGAATTCTACATAGCAACCATACTTAAATTGTTTGTTAAGTTTAGGACAAACATTTTCATCAATTTAATTTCAAAATATTTGTTTCCAATCTTGGTAAATTTCATTAAAGACCACTTACTTTTTTGGAATTCTACCTAGCAACCAGACTTAAATTATTTCTCTAGTTGAGGACAAAAATTTTCCTCGATTGGATTTCAAAAATATTTGATTCTGCAGATTATGGTAAATGGTGAATAAAAGGATATGGAGTAAATGCACATGAGACAAAGTCTCTACAAATACATGGTAAAAAACAAGCAAAGGAACAACGCTTTTATTGTTGTTCTTCATCTTGAAGTCACCATGAGGCCTTCAACAATGAGCTTTGCTCATACCTCATAGTAAGTTCAAGACGGCCCCTAGCACCGGTTTAAGCGGAATTCTTTGCTAATTGTCGAGCAACGCTACATCCATGTCTTTCTTGGTCATGGGTGCGGGATTGTCAACAAACATCAATTAAACTGGCAAAGTGCTCTTACAATCACTGTCATCTTTTGCCCGACAAAAGCACTAGTGTCTTAAGCTAGTGGACAACTACAACATATAGACAAACACAGGGCACTCATCAAGTCGAATGTAAGAAAACTTGGCGTTATAAAATAGTGAGATGTGGGCACTTAAAACAGGTGGTCTGGATTACATTTCGAAAATTACAAAAATAATTGCCAAAATTTGAAAGTATCAATAGTATATCCATATGAGAAATTCTCTCACGCACAAGTACACCATAACTGAAAAATATAGAGAGCAAACATCTCTCGCACGGGGAATCGTTTTACGGACTTCAAATTTTCTGAAAGTCTAAAGACCACTTACTTTTAGGAATTTTACCTAGCAACTGTACTTAATTGTTTGTGTAGTTAAGGACAAACATTTTATTGATTGGATTTCAAAAACATTTTGACTCCGATCTTGGTAAATTTTCTGAAAGTCTCAAAGACCCCTTATTGTTTTTGGAATTCTACCTAGCAACCGTACTTAAATTGTTTGCGTAGTTTCGGACAATCATTTTCATCAATTGGATTTCAAAAATATTTGATTCTGCAGATTTTGGTAAATTTCCTGACAGTCTGAAAGACCACTTATTTTTGGGATTTTTTCCTAGCAACTGTACTGAGATTGTCTGTGTAGTTTAGGACTTACATTTTCATCAATTGAATTTCAAAAATATTTGATTCTGCAGATTTTGGTAAATTTCCTGAAAGTCTCGAAGATCATTTATTTTTTTTGGAATTTGACCAACCAACCATACTTAAATTGGTTCTGTAATTTATGACAAACATTTTCATCAATTGGATTTCAAAAATATTTGATTCCAATCTTGCTAAATTTCCTGAAAGTGTCAAAGATCATTTATTTTTTGGAATTCTATGTAGCTACCGTACTTGAATTGTTTGTGTAGTTTAGGACAAACATTTTCATCAATTGGATTTGAAAAACATTTGATTCCAATTTAGGTAAAATTCCTGAAAGTGTCAAAGAACACTTTTTTTTAATTCTACCTAGTAGCTGTTCTTAAATTGATTGTGTAGTTTAGGATAAACATTTTCCTCAATTGGATTTCAAAGTTTTATGAATCCATTTTTGGTAAATTTTCTGAAAGTCTTTGACAAAGACCACTTATGTTTTGGAATTCTATCTAGCAACCGTACTTAAATTGTTTGTGTAGTTAAGGATTAACATTTTCATCATTTGGATTTGAAAAAAAAGTTGATTCCAATTTCGTTTAATTTCCTGAAAGTGTCAAAAATCACTTATTATTTTTTTTTTCAGGGGGGAATTCTACCTAGCAGCTGTTCTAAAATTGATTGTGTAGTTTAGGACAACCATTTACGTCAACTGGATTTCAAAAATATTTGATTCAATTTTCTGTAAATTTTCTGAAAGTCTCAAAGACAATTTATTTTTCCAAATTCTACCTAGCAACCATACTTATTGTTTGTGTAGCTTAGGGCAAACATTTTCATCAATTGGATTTCAAAAATATTTGATTCCAATCTTAATAAATTTCCTGAGAGTGTCAAAGACCACTTATTATTTGGAATTCTATCTAACAACAGTACTTAAATTGTTTGTGTAGTTTAGGACAAACATTTTCATCAACTGGATTGGAAAAGCATTTGATTCCAATTTCAGTTAATTTCCTGAAAGTGTCAAAGACCACTTTTTAAATTTTTTTCATTTTGAATTCTACCTAGGAGCTGTTCTTATAATGATTGTGTAGTTTAGGACAAACTTTTCATCAATTGGATTTCAAACATATTTGACTCCGATCTTGGTAAATTTCATGGAAGACTCAAAGACCACTTGTTGTTTTTAGAATTATATCCAGCAACCCTACTTAAATTGTTTGTGTAGTTTAAGACAAAAAATTTCATCAATTCAATTTCAAAAATATTTGACTCAAATCTTGGTAAATTTTTTCAAAGTCTCAAATACCACTTATTTTTTGGAATTTTACCTAGCAACTGTACTTAAATTGTTTGTGTAGTTTATGACAGACATTTTCATCAATTGGATTTGAAAACCATTTTATTCCAATCTTGGTAAATTTCCTGAAAATGTCAAAGACCACTTATTTTTTGAAATTCTATCTGGCAACCGTACTTCAATTGTTTGTGTAGTTTAGAGCAAACATTTTCATCAATTGGATTTGAAAAACATTTGATTCCAATTTATGTAAATTTCCTGAAAGTGTCAAAGACAACTTATTATTATTATTTTTTTTTTGGAATTCTACCTAGCAGCAGTTCTTTAATTGATTGTGTAGTTTAGGACAAACATTTTCATCAATTGGATTTCAAAAATATTTGATTCCAATTTTTGTTAATTTTCTTAATGACTCAAAGACAACTTACTTTGTTTTTTGAATTCTACCAGGCATCTATGCTTAAATTGTTTGTGTAGTTTAGGACAAAAATTTTCATCGATTGGATTTCTAAAATATTTGTCTTCGGTCTTGAAAAATTTTCTGAAAGTCTCAAAGACCAGTTATTGTTTTTGGAATTCCATCTAGCAACCATACTTAAATTGTTTGTGTGGTTTAGGACCAACATTTTCATCAAGTGGATTTCAAAAATATTTGATTCTGCGGATTTTGGTAAATTGTCTGAAATTTTTCAAAAACCACTTGTTTTTCCGAATTCTACCTAGCAACCATACTTCAATTGTTTGTTTAGTTTAGGAGAAGCATTTTCATCAATTGAATTTCAAAAATATTTGATTCCAATCTTGGTAAATTTCCTTACATACTCAAAAACCACTTACTTTTTTGGAATTCTACCTAGCAACCATACTTAAATTGTTTGTGTAGTTGAGGACAAACATTTTCTTCGATTCGATTTCAAAAATATTTGACTTCGATCTTGGTAAATTTTCTGAAAGTGTCAAAGACCACTTATTGTTTTTGGAATTCTATCTAGCAACCCTACTTAAATTGTTTGTGTAGTTACGGACAAACATTTCCATCAATTGGATTTCAAAAATATTAAATGCTGCAGATTTTGGTAAATTTCCTGATGTCTCAAAGACCACTTATTTTTTGGAATTTTACCTAGCAACTGTACTTAAACTGTTTGTGTAGTTTCGGACAAATATTTCATCAATTGGATTTCAAAAATATTTGACTCCGATGTTGGTAAATTTTCTGAAAGTCTCAAAGACCACTTATTGTTTTTGGAATTCTATCTAGCAACCTTATTTAAATTGTTTGTGTAGTTTCGGACAAACATTTTCATCAATTTGATTTCAAAAATATTTGATTCTGCAGATTTCGGTAAATTTCCTGAAAGTCTCAAAGATCACTTATTTTTGTACGAATTTTTCCTAGCAACTGTACTTAAATTGTTTGTGTAGTTTAGGACAAATATTTTGATCAATTGGATTTCAAAAATATTTGATTCTGCAGATTTTGGTAAATTTCCTGAAAGTCTCAAAGACCACTTATTTTTGGGAATTTTAGCAACTCTACTTAAATTTTTTCTGTAGGTTAGGACAAACATTTTCATCAATTGGATTTCAAAAATATTTGATTCCAATCCTGGTACATTTCCTGAAAGTGTCAATGATCACTTATCTTTTGGAATTCTATCCAGCAACCGTACTTCCAATTTCGCTAAATTTACTGAAAGTGTCAAAGAACACTTATTATTATTTTTTTTTGAATTCTACCTAGCAGCTGTTCTAAAATTGATTGTGTAGTTTATGACAAACATTTTCATCGATTGGATTTCAAAAATATTTGACTTCGGTCTTGGAAAATTTTCTGAAAGTCTCAAAGACCAGTTATTGTTTTTGTAATTCCATCCAGCAACTGTACATAAATTGTTTGTGTAGGTTAGAACCAACATTTTCATCAATTGGATTTCAAAAATATTTGATTCTGTGGATTTTTGTAAATTTCTGAAAGTTTCAAAAACCACTTGTTTTTTCCGATTTCTACCTAGCAGCCATACTTAAATTGTTTGTTTAGATTAGGACTAACATTTTCATCAATTGAATTTCAAAAAATATTTGATTCCAATCGTAAATTTCTTTAAAGACTCAAAGACCACTAACTTTTTCGGAATTCTACCTAGCAACCATACTTAAATTGTTTGTGAAGTTGAGGACAAAAAATTTCATCGATTGGATTTCAAAAATATTTGACTGCGATCTTGGTAAATTTTCTGAAAGTCTCAAATACCACTTCTTGTTTTTGGAATTCTATCTAGGAACCCTACTTAAATTGTTTGTGTAGTTTAGGACGAACATTTTCATCAATTGGATTTCAAAAATATTTGATTCTGCAGATTTTGGTAAATTTCCTGAAAGTCTCAAAAACCACTATTTGGAATTTTACCTAGCAACTGTACTTAGATTGTTTATGTAGTTTAGAACAAACATTTTCATCAATTTGATTTAAAAAATATTTGATTCCAATTTTCGTAATTTCCTGAAGGTCTCAAAGACCACTTATTTTTTTTGGAATTCTATCTAGCAACCCTACTTGAATTAATTGTGTAGTTTATGACAAACATTTTCATCAATTTAATTTGAAAAACATTTGATTCAAATTTCGGTAAATTTCCTGAAAGTGTCAAAGACCACATTTTTTTTTAATTAAACCTAGCAGCTGTTCTTAAATTGATTGTGTAGTTTAGGACAAACATTTACATCAATTGAATTTCAAAAATATTTGATTCCAGTTTTGGTAAATTTCCTTAAAGACTCAAAGACCACTTACTATTTTGGAATTCTACCTAGCAATCATACACAATTTGTTTTTGTAGGTTAGGACTAACATTTTCATCAATTGGATTTCAAACATATTTGATTCTGGAGATTTTGGTAAATTTCCTGAAAGTCTCAAAGACCACTTATTTTTGGGAATTCTATCCAGCAACCGTACTTTAATTGTTTGTGTAGTTAAGGACAAACATTTTCATCAATTGGATTTGAAAAATATTTGATTCCAATTTCGCTAAATTTCCTGAAAGTGTCAAAGAACACTTATTATTATTTTTTTTAATTCTACCTAGCAGCTGTTCTAAAATTTATTGTGTAGTTTAGGACAAACATTTTCATCGATTGGATTTTAAAAAATATTTGATTCAGATCTTGGTAAATTATCTGAAAGTCGCAAAGACCAGTTATTGTTTTTGGAATTCCATTTAGGAACCCTACTTATTTGTTTGAGTAGTTTAGGACAACTTTTTCATCAATTTTATTTAAAAAATATTTGATTCTGCAGATTTTTGTAACTTTTGTCAAAGTTTCAAAAACCACTTGTTTTGACGAATTCTACCTAGCAACCATACTTAAATTGTTTGTTTAGTTTAGGACAAACATTTTCATCAATTAGATTTCAAAAATACTTGATTCCAATCTTTGTAAATTTCCTTAAAGTGTCAAAGACCACTTATTTTTTTGGAATTCTATCTAGCAACCGTACTTGAATTGTTTGTGTAGTTTAGGACAAACATTTCCATCATTTGGATTTGAAAAACATTTGATTCAAATTTTGGTAAATTTCCTGAAAGTGTCAAAGACCACCTACTTTTTTTTTAATTCTACCTAGCAGCGGTTCTTAAATTGATTGTGTAGTTTAGCACAAACATTTTCATCAATTGAATATCAAAAATATTTGATTCCAGTTTTGGTAAATTTCTTTAAAGACTCAAAGACAACTTACTTTTTTAGAATTCTACCTAACAACCGCACAAAATTTGTTTGTGTAGTTTAGGACAGAAATTTTCATCAATTGGATTTCAAAAATATTTGGCTCTGATCTTGGTAAATTTTCTGAAAGTCTCAAAGACCACTTATTATTTTTGGAATTCTATCTGGCAACCCTACTTGAATTGTTTGTGTAGTTTAGGACGAACATTTTCATCATTTGAATTTGAAAAACATTTGATTCAAACTTCGGTAAATTTCCTGTCAAAGACCACATTTTTTTTAATTCTACCTAGCAGCTGTTCTTAAATTGATTGTGTAGTTTAGGACAAACATTTTCACCAATTGAATTTCAAAAATATTTGATTCCAGTTTAAGTAAATTTCTTTAAAGACTCAAAGACCACTAATTTTTTCGGAATTCTACCTAGCAACCATACTTAAATTGTTTGTGAAGTTGAGGGCAAACATTTTCAACGATTGGTTTTCAAAAATATTTGACTCCGATCTTGGAAAATTTTCTGAAAGTCTCAAAGACAACTTCTTGTTTTTGAAATTTTATCTAGCAACCCTACTTAAATTGTTTGTGTAGTTTAGGACAAACATTTTCATAAATTGGATTTCAAATATATTTGATTCTGCAGATTTTGGTAAATTTCCTGAAAGTCTCAAAGACCACTTATTTTTGGAATTTTACCTAGCAACTCTACTTAAAAAAACATTTGATTCCAATTTCGGTAAAATTCCTGAAAGTGTCAAAGAACACTTATTTTTTGGAATTCTATTGATTCCAATTTCGGTTAATTTCCTGAAAGTGTCAAAGACCACTTATTATTATTATTATTATTTTGAATTCTATCTAGCAGCAGTTCTTAAATTGATTGCGTAGTTTAGGACAATCATTTTTATCGATTTGATTTCAGAAATATTCGATTCCAGTTTTGGGTGATTTCCTGAAAGTGTCAAAGACCACTTCTTGTTTTTGAAGTTTTATCTAGCAGCAGTTCTTAAATTGTTTGTGTAGTTTAGGACAAGCATTTTTATAAATTGGATTTCAAATATATTTGATTCTGCAGATTTCGGTAAATTTCCTGAAAGTCTCAAAGACCACTTATTTTTGGAATTTTACCTAGCAACTCTACTTAAATTGTTTATGTAGTTTAGGACAATCATTTTTATCGATTTGATTTCAGAAATATTCGATTCCAGTTTTGGTTAATTTCCTGAAAGTGGCAAAGACCACTTATTATTATTATTATTATTATTAATTCTATCTAGCAGCAGTTCTTAAATATTTTGTGTAGTTTAGGACAAACATTTCCATCAAATGGATTTCAAAAATATTTGATTCCAATCTTGGTAAATTTCCTGAAAGTGTCAAAGATCACTTATTTTTTGGAATTCTATCTAGCAACCGTACTTAAATTGTTTGTGTAGTTTATGACAAACATTTTCAACAATTGGATTTCAAAAATATTGATTCCAATCTTGGTAAATTTCCTAAATGTCTCAAAGACCAATTTTTTTTTTTTTTTTGGAATTTGGCCTAGCAACCATGTATCCTAGAATTCTTACAGTAAAAAATAACAACTATCAATAGTTTGATTTCAAAACTATTGAAAAGAATTTATGCCCAGGGTGTATAACAACTGTTATCTGTGTCAAACAGGGAGTGTGGAGATAGCTGTCGTTTCCGACAACATCTAGTTTTAGTATTGAAAGGATACCAAGGAAGCAATCGACTCTAAAAAAATATCATATAATCACCAAAAAATGCATGCATTGTTCACGTATATGTTTTTGTGTCAAATTATGACAACAAGTTGTCTAAACTTATGCTAGGTTTGCAACTGCCGACCAAATCAACTCGATCAACTCGACTATGCTGTCTTAATCCGATCATTGTCATAAAATTCATTGATCGAGCTAGCTCACGAAGTCCACTCGACATTTACCCGATTAAACACGACTATCACTCGACCATTGTCGATCTCTTAACGATTCACATACGACTTATGCTAGACTTGCATTCGACCAATTAGACTTTATTGTGGTAAAGCCTCTTGTAATACTATTGTGAAAAGATGACATGACGTAAGGGTCTTTCAATTCAATTCAATTCAAAATATTGTAGTGTTTATATTATTACAAACAAAAGGATCGGATAACAGGCTATGCCTATAATATTAATCCTCACCCAACAAGATGGACAATGTGTGCAATTTACAAAATATTAGTTGGAGTTAACATATGTGTTATGGTCTCATGTTCATTTAGTCCATATCCTTTCGTAAAATATATAAAATGTCAAATAGATGAAGTTGCATTACAGTGGGTTAGGAAAAATATATAAGTTATATTTTGCTAAGGTTTTTTTTTCAAAATTATATAAGAAAAATATTTATAATGTTTTACAGTTTTAATTCATAAAAGTGAGCCACTGTAATGCGACTTAATCCTATTGTACAATAGCAAAATAGTATATATCATTTTACCAACAAATCATAATTTTTATAAGCACCATCTTTCCTAAAATTTAAGTTTATAAATCATTGTTTATGTATTTATATATAATTCTTAATATTAAAGACTAGGAGAGAAATAATTTATTAAGCTTATTAAGCGCATTCAAAGAGATCGTGATATAGAAAAGGAAAAGGTAAATATATAGAAAAACTTATTATAATTAAAAATAAAATAAGGAAATAAACACCATGTTTAATTATATGAAATATTATCAACATAAAGAAAACAGAAGATAGTTACAGGCTATTGATAATGAAAGCTGATTAATCATATTTTTTAGAAATAAAAAAAGGTATCTCAATATATTATTTAATCATTATTTTAAAGATTTCATTTTCTTAGAATCTTGGATTTACGTTTGGACATCAGAGAATATTTATAAATTTTCTTTGTTGTCAAGATTTGTTCTACCATGCAGTAGGACATCCAGATCAATATTTTGAAATTTCCTAAATTTATTAAATAATTCATAACGCTGTCATATATATATACACACGCAAAATACCGTTAAGTGCACATTTGGAATCTTGTGGCCACGGAAACTTTAAATTATTCCCGTTATACCAGTGCGCAGACGGCACAACAGATCAAGAACGCATAAACAAAGAAACATTCTTCATTAACAAATAAAAACCTAAGCTAAATAAATGAAGCGCCGGAAATTGACATTTTAATTCGGCAAATTATAACGTTCAAATTTCTTAATATAGACAATACCCGAACGTTACTTTCACTTTCACTTTAATAGTATGACGCTTTAATTGTATGACGTTCCGTCATTAGCAACCGTATTAGTTTCCTTCCATGAATATCTGCATCGAACAGTGAAACCGGTAGGAGAAAGGAAAATGTGACATTTGTTGAATTCATTGTGATTTGTTTTATTATTATTTTTTAATTACAACTGTTTGACATTTCCGAAAGATTATTTTTCATATATATATATAT
>MJUU01005834.1:89539-117534 GCA_002080025.1 Modiolus philippinarum
AAACAGCGACAAACTTGGAAATCTTATTTAATCCTCAGGATAAGCATGTAAATATGCTTATACAGGTCTTGAAAAATAAATTATATGCGTCTGAAGTCAAAGCCCAACTGAGTTAAAGTCTTAGGATGTGATATTATCGAGAACATCTTTCCACTGAGGAATTTGACCACTACAATTTGAGTGACACGCAACACTTCATTTGAATTTCACTGTTGCATATACGGCCCTATTTCGATGAATTTACATCTCGTCAGTGCAACTCGGATCTAAAAATTGGAAAACCGCTGCCGAAATACCACTTCCCCGGAAGGGTGTACAAGACTGGAGATTGACTGGTAAATTTCCTCTCCCTACCCATTTATCCCCGTGATTGATGGATCTCGCTGGAGCAGACGGGAGGGAAAAAAATCCAAAGTTCCATATTTAATGTCTACTCTACTCTACTCTATGATATGAAATGAAATAAATAACTAGTGAGAATACATGAACCAAAACAAAAACTGAGATGTCTTTGTGTGTCATCCAAAAGATGGGCAGGATGAGTTGACGTTTTTTGTCAATCGATAATTCCCAAACTCAGCTAAAAGGTGGAATAAGCTCCAAGAATCTTCTTGATGAAGAAAATACTAGTCGTGTAGAAAATTCATATATAACGTCTAAAAACAGCGACAAACTTGGAAATCTTATTTAATCCTCAGGATAAGCATGTAAATATGCTTATACAGGTCTTGAAAAATAAATTATATGCGTCTGAAGTCAAAGCCCAACTGAGTTAAAGTCTTAGGATGTGATATTATCGAGAACATCTTTCCACTGAGGAATTTGACCACTACAATTTGAGTGACACGCAACACTTCATTTGAATTTCACTGTTGCACTCAAATTGTAGTGGTCAAATTCCTCAGTGATTTCTATTCCTACACATTTGAAATTGTCAAATGAATGGCCACTGGATTGTCTTTAAATCTTTTTTCCGTACATCAGTTAAGTGATTCTGCATTCTTGTCTTGACCATGGTCTCGGTTTCTCCCACATATACAATGTACTAGTATTTACATTTAGAGCAATAAATTCCGTACACGAGATTTGATGTTCTATATATGAATGTTGCTATTACAGTTAATAATTGTTCCAGATTTTGTTTTTGCTTCTCCAGTATAACGTCTTTCACAAATAACACAATCCCTTCCGCATTTTCCGTTTATTTTTTTTTGGTTTTTACTATGATGGTTCTTGTCATTGCCTCTCATAACTTTCATGTGCGGAATTTATTGCTCTAATTGTAAATACATTGTGTATGTGGGAGAAACCGAGACCATGGTCAAGACAAGAATGCAGATTCACTTAACCGATGTACGGAAAAAAATATTTAAAGACAAACCAGCTGCTATTCACTTTAATTCTCCTGGCCATTCGATTGACAATTTCAAATATGTAGGAATAGAAATCAGTAGAAAAGAAAATCAAGCATCATCACGTGATTTTAGTGACGCAACTTCCGGCCATCGATACACTGAAATTTTAACATATAAAGCTATGGGAGGTTCTACTAAATCTGCAATATCTTCTAAATTACACAATTTAAACTCATTTTGCATATTCCCTCATCATCTATGATAGTTTATTTAACAGTAAGAATCAGTCCTGACAGTTTAAATTAATAGAAAATTACGTCCCTGGACTTTTGAAAAATCAGTATTTTTTACTATGATTCTCCTGTTTTGTCTATATAAAATGCCTCAACCCCAACACGGTTAAAGTGATAATTTCTCATTTCACAGCATAAAATTGATCGTTTTGCATATTCCTGCAAGTAGTTGACATATGAAAATATCAAAATATCGTGTTTAAAACAGTTTAATTTTAAGTCTAGTCTCGTCCCTAGAAGTTTGAAATTCAACAATTTTTCATCAATATTATCCAAAATGGCGGACGATCAAACAGGTACAAGGTGAAGAAAATTGTATTTTTTTAAATTCTTTAGTTAACAAAGTTGATATAGATTATTTCTTTATAAAGACTGTTGATTGTCATTAATTAATATATAAATAGACAAAAACATAATTAAAATAAAACACTTTTGAACTTACTTTAAAAAAGCCTGCATCCCATTTTGAATTTTTCATTGTATATATATTTTTTTTATAATTTACAATCATTTGAATACATATCCTCGATGCAATTTCAATATTCTGAATATGGTCCATGAACAAATTCAAAATTGTTATGAAATTTATTTGTATATTTATCAAAACTTCATTTCTTAATCAAGGATGTATATTGTATATGTTTTTCTGTTAATTGTTTTATTACCCTGTGTCTGGATGAAAAAGGTAACTATTACGTAATGTACACACCTATTGTCTCACCTTTGTCACCTGGTGTGTGTACAGGTGGAACAATACAGGTGTACAACTGACAGGTTCGGAGTGGTATTCAAATATTTGCAACAGAAAACTCAGCTCCACAAATTAAATAATTTATTTTACTTTACGTTAACTTTCTCTATTTTTTATTTTTTTTTTAATTGTAAACTCATTTTTAAATTATATATCATTTGCAACGGTTTCTTAGTATAAAATTGTAACAGAAATTATGAAATTTTAAATTCATTTTATTACATTCCTTCGGTGACTAGATTTTCGAGTAAGAGTTATCGTTCCTAATTTTGACTGAAATTGTTGCATATGACAAACAAGAGAATCCCTTTTTATAAAAATATGTAATACAAAACAGGAAGGTCTTAATATAAAACAGTAACTGTATATGGGCGTTTCTATCTTTTTCTATTCATCAGCATTTTTTTCTGTTAACAATTTATGTAAAGTATAAAAGAGATTAACGTTATCTGTGACGTAACATTGTTTATTCTGTATCAAGTGACATTTTTTGTTTTGCATCTGATGAAGGCGGCTGAAATAAAATGCAAATGCTTTGTTCAATATTATTACTCTCAAATGAAGAAACATTTTTGTTTCATTTATATTCCTTGACTTACAAAATTATTTTAAGCTGTACGTTATATGTCTTGTTGTTCCAAGTGCTTGTTTTCGGTGATCAGATAGTTTTGAAACTGGTTTCCCAAATTTTATGATTACACAACGATACCAGTAGAAAAGAATGGCAGGGAGAGCAGCGGCGAAACAAGGTTGTCACTTTTTACGAAATTAGCTGTTAAGTTAGAGATATTTGTCGTGAAATCAAACATGGCAATAACTATACAGTTGATATACGAGAACTATAGATTATCCGCAGTATCAACTTTACATTTAAACAAGTTTGAAACGATTTTTGAATGACCTTGATGAGGTCTCGATTCTCAACTTTGAAGTTGCTTATTAGTTGTGTGTGAGAATGTTTTGGCTATATTCTGATCCTTTCCGTTATGGAGAAATTTGTCAGACAGATAACTACAACGGTTGTTTTTTTTTCTGGCTCGTACTGTAACAAGAAATCATGATCACTAGAAACAAGAGAAGTTCCATCAGACTGGAGATCAGCAAATGTCAGCCCAGTATATATAAAAAGGAGACTGTCACAAAGCAGAGAATTATCCACCTATCTCGCTTACATGTATATGCTGTAAACTGATGGAACACACAATAACAAGTCACATCATGAAACATGCAGATAATAACAATATCAGTCTGTGCCTTTAGCCACTAGCCCTACGCCCGGGACTAGTAAAATCAGTCTCGGGCCAGTAAAAATTTGAAGTCACTAGCCCGGTGGGCTAGTTAAAATTGTACCTTATTAACAAAGAATCTTCAATAAGGGCTAGTGAAATTGAGTTCGGGCTAGTACAACATGGGACCTTACTAGCCCTTTAGGGCTAGTGAATGAAAAAGTTTTTGGCACAGACTGCAATATCCTGTAACCCTTACAACACGGCTTCAGGAGTAAGAGATCATGAGAAACACAGCTTATCGATTTCATTGATGAAGTAACCACTACAACGTCTACTGGGAAACAGAGCGACATTCTCATTATGGACTTCTCCAAAGCTTTAGATAAGGTCAGTCACAGCCTCCTCTGCCATAAATTAGATCACTATGGTATCTGTGGAAAAACAAACAGATGGATACAGAGCTTCATAACTGACAGAACACAAGCAGTTGTCGTTGACGGAGAAAAATCCACCTACATCAACGTAGACTCCGGCATGCCCCAGTGCTCAGTACTTGGACCATCACTGTTCCTGTTTTACATAAATGACATGCCGGCTGGCCTCAAATCAGCAGTCAGACTATTTGCCTACAACTCCATAGCCTACATTGTACATGACAATAACATCAACAGCTGATGCCTTAGACCATCAATCAGACCTCAACAAACTAGGTATATGGGAGAGAAAATGGAAAATGGAGTTTCATACAGATAAATGTCATGTCCTAACAATCAGCAAAAAACCAAACCCTATCAAGTTAGACTATCAAATGCCAGACAACTCGGGCCTCAGACAACTTGGACCATGACCACTCTGACCGTGAAAGGGACATCTCAGACCGTATGGAAAGACATCTCAGACCGTTGGAAATTAACTACTTGGAGCATTAAAAATGAACAACTTGAACCTTATGAACAAAAATTCTGACTGCAATATGAATAAAAATGCCTGACAGCTCAGGAGATATCCATAAAAAAAAAAACAAAAAAACTTTCAGCGAAAATATAAAGAACAACTCGGACTGTGAGAAATTATCTCAGTTAAATAATAATAACAATTCGACTTAGCCTTGATGTACATCTTCTGATTGTGTCTAATCACAATATTCAATGACGGCGTTTCTTTGTTATTGAAATTAGGAATAATAATTTCCTAATTGAGAGTGATTAGCTTAACTTTCAAAATTAAAGATCATAGATCAAAACCGGTTACCGTACAAACTAATTAATGATGATAATTAATGACATTTTATCTTAAATGAATTTAAATGAGAAGGCTTTGCATGATTAACGAATTTTGAAGCATACCCAAGCTTATTGGAGATAATAAAATAAATAAATAAATACTTTATTGGCACAAACACAATTACGTATACAGTAATTGGTAAAGGCCCATACAAAACATAATAAAGTAATAAAATACAGTACAGTCAGAGATCCAACTGGATAAAAGTGAAATCATTTCACTTACTAAAGTCAATTTTATTTACCTAAAGCAGTTAAAATTAGGTTTACCTCTACAAGTAAAAACTTTTTACTTATACAAGTAAGCTTTGAAATATATTGCAGTATATTTATTCCAAAACGGGCTTTCCCTATTACAGGCTCATTATTCACCCTATCAGACCTCATGAAACCAAATCACAAGCATCATCATGTGATAAATCTTGATGTGATAATGATGCAAGTTGTAGACCACTTAATTCAATATTAACAGCTGTTAAAAGTCCCAAAGGACTAATCTTTGGCTAGCTTGCCCCTCAAGAAAAACATTGTGCCCCTTATCAATTTTTACTTAAAAGATAAGATAAGAAGTAAAACTTTCATAAAAAATTATTAATTATGCTATGAAAATTTATATAATGAGACACTGAAGGGAGAAAACCTCTGCATTTTATCTAAATTTACTTGTACAAGTAAATAAATTTTATCCTGATTTTATTTACTTCTTTAAGTAAAAATGATTAACCTATGCTGGTGAAAAGTTTTTACTTTATGCAGTGGGACCCCTGACTGCAGTAGAACACAACAAGAATATAAACAAGTGGTGCAGCAAATAATAATATAATGTATTCATTAGATACAATTGCAGTCATTCATTTTTTGATAAAACATTTTTTGGAACATCAGATATTTGGCATTAAAAGGAGGACAATAGCTTAAGAACTTTCTTACAATTAGTTTTCATTAATGATTTTAAAAGATTGTCATCATCATGAATTATATGTTTAAAACGAGAGAAAGCAGATAATTTTGATTTAAATAATTTTCTTTGAGCTTCATAATGAGGACAGATCAAAATAAAGTGTTTTTCATCTTCAATTTGAAGATTTTGACATACTTTACACAATCTGTCATTTTTATACGACCGCAAAAAATTTGCGGTCGTATTATGGTATGCAGTGATTTTTCTAGCGCTCGTCACTTTCGTATTTTACGAAACAGTTTTCAAAATGACAAAAGTTTTCTGAACCACTTTCGTCACTTAAAATTTGTCATTGTAAACTTTTTCTCCTTAAAATATCAAGATATTATATTCAGTGTCATATTTATGACAAGTTTACAACCCCAAGCCAATTAATTAATAACAAAGGTGATGTTGTTACAGGTAAATTGCTAATCTGATAATTATACAGGTAATTGTACATGTAGTTGTCAAATCACCAATCAGGTACAATCATTAAATATAATTTAATTACCAGGAAGCCATGAAATTATAATATTTCAAGTTATCATTTAAAGTTCAAGTTTTAATTTCAACAGAATAGGTATTTTGCCGGTCCTACTTTCGTTTCTATCCACAGCATTCCGATTGCGCATGTGCAAATATAAACGGCTTACAAGATACAAATAAATTACTCCAATATATATAAGACCAATGTTTTTTAAGTTTGTCTCAGTCCCAATTTGAATTAAATTAATTTCCAGCAAAATCTGTTGCTTTATGCAGCCTTTCCAATTTTATTTTGATTGAAATGCCAGTACATAGTCGTTTCCGATTTTGTTCAAAATTACAACTTCTTTGTGATTTCCTCTCAACTTGCATTTTGCCATTGAAGAGAATTCAAACTAAATTTTGACGTAAAATATAACCTCTGATGATAAACATAAAATTTTATTCCAAAGAATTGCTTGCATAAGCTCAACACCAAAGCAGAAGACTTTAAATCATACATTGCTATGATACACAGCTTACGACAAGAGCATCAAGGAAAAGGGGGAGGGGATACTTATACTTGTTTTCACCTGTAAAAAATTACTATAATTGGATTTATATTCCCAATTCAAAAGTTGATGTTCAAATAAAAACTAATTATTAGAAGGAGCTCAAAGATCTCAAAAGTTACATGATCTGAAATGTTCCTATGATATACATATATAAAAGTCTTTATCTTTAAAACATAGAGCTTTGAAGAATGACTGTCGCGCTCCGCAAAAGTGACTAAAGCTTTCAAAATCCTAGAATAAACCCTGGGTATGGTGCTGGCGTCGACGTTGGCGTCGGCGTCTGTGGACAGCATAACTGTGGTTCTAGTGAACGGATTGTTACCAAATTTTAGCATGATGTTTGTTGGCACAAGCTTAAGCCCTGGTTTTAATTTTGCTTTCCCTGCCCAGCCGTTTTTGAAAAAAAAGGCCAAAAAGGGGTTAAATTAGGTATTTTCATGTCTGTGGACAGCATAACTTTGGTTCTAGTGGATGGATTGTTTTTAAATCTTAGTATGATGTTTCTTGGAACATTCTTCAGAAACATTTTTTTCCTTTAGTTTTTGGCCCCAGCCATATCAGAATTAGGGGCCAAAAAGGGTTAAATTGGGTGTTTTCACATATTTGACTGTAGAATCTTTATTATTTATTGGATTTTGATGGGGTTTGTTTCAGTGTGCTCCTGAGGAAATTTCCAATCTGGAGTATGCCAACAGATTTCACGTAGCATGTACTGCTCACGAGATAAATGGGCCCAAGAGGTGCTAATCTCAAAAAAAATAATTTTTTTATTTTACTTTCGATTTTGATGCAGTTTTTTTCAATGGATTCCTTGTGAAAATTAATATGTCACTCAGCTATTAGATTTTTGGTAACTTGTTTCCTTTCCCAGCTATGAGGGGCCGAAGGGGCCAAAATTGCGAATTTGCAGATAATGTGGAATTTCTATTTTTCATCGGATTTCAATGGGATTTTTTTCTTTGGATTCCCCTTGATCTAAGCTTTCAGAGGTATGTCTACAGATTTGGCGTAGCTCTTACTGTTTCCGAGCTACAAGGTGTCAAAGGGGCCAAAATTGCAATTTTTCTAAATATGTCAAATCTTTATTTTTCATTGGATTTCGATGGGATTTTTTTCTTTGGTTCCTCTTGATCTAAGCTTTCAATAGTATGTCAATGGATTTGGCGTAGCTCTTACCGTTTCTGAGCTACTAGGGGTCAAAGGAGCCAAAATTGCAATTTTTCTAAATATGTCAAATCTTTATTTTTCATCGGATTTCCATGGGATTTTTTTCTTTGGATTCCTCTTGATCTAAGCTTTCAGAGATATGTCAACAGATTTTGCGTGACATATACCGTTTCCGAGCTACAAGGGGTCAAAGGGGCAAAAATTGCAATTTTTCTAAATATGTCAAATTTTTATTTTTCATCGGATTTTGATGGGATTTTTTTCTTTGGATTCCTCTTGATCTAAGCTTTCAATAGTATGCCAAAGGATTTGGTGTAGCTTTTACCTTTTCCGAGCTACAAAGGGTCAAAGGGGCCAAAATTGCAATTTTTCTAAATATGTCAAATCTTTATTTTTCATCAGATTTCGATGGATTTTTTTTTTTATTTCTATGGATGTAAAGTGTTAGTTGATAGTTACATATTTTGCATAGCTCTTACATTTTTAAAAAAAAAAAATATACGGTCGCATTGTCCAGTGAAAATGAAATACCGACGGACATGTCCGGTAAAAACGGCACCGGTCCGGTAAAAATTTCTATTTTACCGGTCCTTATGTCCGGTAATATTTTGGCTCATACATAAGGAAAATTCTGTGTCTGAGAAGTAAATCTTTGTGCATGACTTTAAAATAGTATAACTCCATGTATTCCTAGTTGTATTTTAATCTAAAATGTGAGATCTTTTGATCAATTGTCCGATTTTCAGTTTATTTATCGAGGGCACAATAGTGTAGGGGAAAGAAACTTGCACAAGATGTTAAGTTTCCATATATTGTAGCTCCATATATGGTATACATATTTATAAGCCTCTTTCAACTGGAGCACCTCCAACAGAGGGGATAATGCAGATTAACTTCTGAAAAGAGGTTTGTTAGTCAAAAAGAATACAGGTCATATGCCAAAAACATTTTTTCTTTGATAGGAAGCATTTCTTATAGTTAATTAAAGTTATACATTGTTTCATCTCCCAAATGAAAAAAACATGAAGCTTTAGGGAAAGAATTTTCATTTTTTTTTGTACATAACCACATGATACATTGTATTAAACTTGGATGATTTTTTGATGCATCTTGCTACATCTTGGACTTTTTTAAAGCCTTTTATTCTTGGACAAAGAGTCATAGTACAGAAAGGTACAGTCATATCAAAAAGGCCAGAAGCATTGCAGGACATTCCATCATGCAAATAAGAAAAGGCTGTCAGACTGAACATAAATCTACAGAACCTACTGTATCAGAACATGTTGCAGAATATGTCAATTATTTACCTGACATTCGTCCTGTTGGCTGAAAAATTTTGCCAGACAGGCTGAAGTTTTGTCTGATATATCCTTCAGTCAGGCAGTTTTCGATGTGTCTAATGGTAAAATTTTTGTAACATCATTATGACCTTCAGTACAAATGTACTATCAAAAGAAGAAACAAGGGATTAAAGTGCACAATTTACCAGACAACACTTTTTTTGGTTCAGCCTAGAAAATGCATACTTTACTTGTCTGAAGGGAAAAGTGTCATCCCATGTTAATTTTACTTCTCTTCTAGTTATTTTACTTCCATTGACATAAAACCAGAACACAGAAGTTTCGGTCTGGTAAAAGTTGATTCGGTCTGGTAAATTTTTCGAATTCACCAGACCGAATGTCCTGTAAAAATTTTCAACTTTCGTATTCACTGGTTGTCTGCTCAATAAGGAGTTGTCCTTTTGTGAAAACCAGTTGTTTGTTATGATATGGTTCAAGTTTCGTTTCTAAGGTGTCTTATGAAACCTCAGTCTTCTCCATATATGGCCTTCATAATGGTCCGACTTGTCCTTTTTACGGTCCGAGTGGTCATGGTCCGAGTTGTCTGCAGGCCGAGTTGTCCCCATACCCGACTATCAACTACAAGGGCATACTCTTAAATCAGTGGATAATGCTAATATCTTGGCTGTCTCATAACATCTGACCTTCGCTGGACGAACCACATCAACAACATCTGTGGGAAAGCCAACAAGACTCTTGGTTTCCTACGAAGAAACCTAAACATTGGATCAACTAAAACAAAATGCATACAACTCACTAGTTAGACCTATAGTTGAGTATGCATCAACAGTATGGGATCCATATACCCAAAAGGATATTAACACCATAGAGATGGTCCAACGGAGAGGAGCCAGATACGTCTGTAACAAGCATGGCAATAGATCAAGCGTAAATGATATGCTAGAACATCTAAAATGGAAGAGCCTAGAACAAGGTAGAAAAGAATCTAGATTAGTCATGCTGTACAAAATCAATAACAATGAGGTCATCTCAACAGAAAACAGACTAATACCACCAGCCTGTCTAACGAGGAACATGCAGCAACTATCGTTCCAAATACCAACTGTGACTACCGGGAATTTTCCTTCTTTCCCAGAACCATCAGGGATTGGAACGCATTACCTCCAGAAGTAGTATCAGCGCCATCGATAACCACTTTCAAGTCGAGAGTGGCTACGCTGGAGGCAACTGTATAAGATGCAAAAAAGTGTACATAGTTTTAATTGTATATATTGCTGTCTTATGACAGTATTTTAAAATTTTGCGCTCGCACTAAACATGACAGTACGTACAATCAAATAGTTGATGGTGGTCATTAAGAGGCAGAAGCAGAAGCAAGATATCTTAACTAAAATACAGTCCCATGGGATATATCTTGCAGAAAAATTACATAAATAGTATCCTATGGACACACAAATACACGTACATGTAGAGTCTTATGGAACATATTAACATGGGAAAATAGTCTCCAGAGATAGGATATCAGTGATATTTTATCCTAAAGGAATAAATTTATCATAAAGAATATCATTTAGCATGATTAGTCATGTTAGTCAGACATTGCCTAAGTCTTGAACCGGATGTTTGTTTAATTTTATATTTTAATCTTAAGTTAATTTGACATCTGGGGACCCCATTGGAAATAAGCCTTCATGCTTTCATGGGATATCCTTGGTTAAATATCAACTTTTGGTCAAAATTTGATTTCTAACACAATCTGTACCATTATACTTTTAAGTGTAGCCTACTTATATAATTAAATTATATGACAACTTTGATATCCCTTCATACCTTGAAATAAGTCATATTGATATTTCGGTCACTCATTTTGTTTGTTTACATCTAGCACGTGAAGTCCACGATGACGTCATTTTTGTCCTTGTGGTAAGTTGTCTCTATAGGATTACTTATTAGTGTGGCATTTATTCAAAGTTGAGATTTAGAAAGGTGTGTATTCAATAAGAAATAAAAATCAGCACAAATTTTGCATGTTCACCTATGCCTATATTTTACACAACTTTCAAAGGCTAAAAATTAGCACGAATTGAGAAAATACATGTTTACTGTCGGCCATTAATATTGTTTATGTTGACATTCCATTCTACGTCACAAATTATGCGGTTGACCTTTTAAGACCAAGCAGGTTGTATTTTACAGCAAAGAAATTACCGAGCACCTTACATCAAGTTACATTTTTTTTTCCGCGAAAATGTACTGAAAACTTCAAAAAACGCCATTTCAATAGGCAAAAATGGAGATTCATCTTTAAAATAATTTATAATACCTTCAGGATATTTTTTGTAAATGAAAACGGTCAGCAAAGCAAACAAAAGAACTAAAGTTTTTATTTCAACAAAAATATTTCAAGAAGCTTGGCCAATATTCTCTGAAAACCCGCAAAAGCCATGTGACCGATCTTACGATACATAATAAATCTGCCATTGTTAATTTGCATGCCGAGTATGTAGGTCAAAAGTCAACAACTAGCACACCTTTTCTGAAACAGCAACAACATGTAAATGCCTGAAGTTTTCAACTTCTATATTCAAAAGATATAGAGAGAAAAACTTAAAATGGAAGAAAAAAAAATTCCAAAAATTCTTAGGTGACCGATTTATCTATACGCGAGGATATATATTAATTAAGAAATAGATCATTGCAAGCGGGCTCTATGTGAATTAGAACGTGGGCAGACCTTATATTTGTCAATATTTTATACCGAGCAATAGCGAGGTATAAAATGAAGACAAATGTAAGGTCTGACCATGTTCTTATTCGCATAGAGCCCAATTGCAATAATCTATTTCGATTCTAATTTATTTAACAAGAGTTTTGAACATTCGAAGTGGCTCTTAGAGAGCAATATTGGGTTTGCACTAGAATTGAAATATGTCGGGAAAATTGCATACAAACACACATAAATGAACATAGAGAAACTATATTAGTTAATTTATTAATACAAGTGGATCATACGCTTATGAATTAATACAAATAATCTGTTATAAAACATATAAAATACAGGTATTTTAAAATCAAAGCGGGTATAAGTGTGAGCTTATTGTATTTCTGATTTACATGACTGCTTAGTTATGTCAGTTTTGACGGCAAAAAAAAAGAAAAAAAATAAATCTCATATTTATAATTGTATTAAAGTTAGAAATTGAAAATTGTATATTTAAATCGAAGAGCATGATATTCAACATAGATACGATTTCATAACAACAACAGATTCGTTGCTAGCTAGGTTACCTTTTGTCAATTTCAGTTCCAAGTCTTAAATTTAGTAACTGTTGTAAATTTCTATTATTGTCATTATTTGAAGTGGATTTTTGGGTGATTCATTATTTAAAACTTTATTTACACAAAATAAAATGAATATTGAGTGAATAAAATGAAATTGTACATAATGAATGTCCTTTTGTAAAAAGATATACGCATGTGCTAAAAAAATAGTTGGAATTAGAACATAGCTTTGTTTCCAAAGCGAAAGAAGAGAGTCATTGAATTATCTTACATGTGTCTTATCAGTATTATTGTTGTTGTGTGTAAAGAAAATGTACTGTGTTGTAATTTATGTTGATATTTAATCTCAATAAAACTATCTATCTAGACAAATCGAAAAGTTTAGAGGCCTTGCAGGACATTCCGTTATCCAAATGAGGAAAAGCTGCCAGACCGAAGATATAAATTTATAAGACTTACAGTTTCATCACATATAGGCAATGTCAATTTTTTACTTGACATTCTATCCTGTTGGCTGATAATTTTTGCCAGACTGACTCAAGTTTTGCCTGATTTGTCCTTCGGTCAGGCAGTTTTCAATATGTCTGTTACTGTTAGGGACTTTTTCTTTGGGACAAAATCTATGTTTACAATATGATGCCCCCTTGGGGTTTACTAATTCCTTTTGGAATTCGAAGCCAAAGATGTAAATTTTGATATTGCCTGCCTTTGAATCCCTTATCAATCATATATGGATCTACTATTCTGGATTTTTTTAGGTACCCATGCCTCGTTCTGCTAAAATAACATTTAAAATAGAATATCTACAATATCGGCTATTGTGGAAAGAAAGAAGGACATATTTTCCTTCAAGATTCCGTTAATATTGAATTGGACTTGCCTGGTATGTCGCTTCGAGATACTTTTGTTGACACCATATTGTTTTTCTGAACATTTGATCACGTGATCAACAGAACATTATTTAGACTTTTCCTGGTAAATTTTTGGCTTTATATACATCATGTACATTGCAGAACATGCAGAAAAGAGAAAAACTTACCACAAAAAAGACTATAGTGCGTTCTGTCTAAAAATTTTGATAATTGATCAAACGAGAGGCCTAGCGTAATGTTGTAAGTGTCAAACCCTGATTGTATTGTTTTTTTTTTTTCAAAAATTAACATTAGTTGTTGTCAATTTCAGTTCCTGCATGGTTGATACCAATCAAGAGATGGGCGTATAGCAAATCGTACTTTCCTTCCTTGGGTAAGTAACTGTACATATATGTTACAAAACAGATGTTCCAAAGACCCTAATTATCTGGGAAATTCTTTTCAGCAACACTTTTTAGCTCACCTGACCCGAAGGGTCAGTCACCTGACCCTAAGGGTCAGTGTGAGCTATTGCCATCACTTGTCGTCTGTCCATCCGTCCGTTGTCCATTAACTTTTCATATATTCATCTTCTCCTCCGATACCACTGAAGCAAATTCAACCAAACTTTACAGGAATGATGTACATATGTATGGAAGGTCCTTTACAAAGATTGCTCATTTCGTTCCGATCCGATAAAAAACATGGCCACCAGCACGGAACTTAGGTTTGACATTGGACCCTATGGGAAAAATCACATTTTCATCTTCTGCTCTGAAAATGCCGAAGCAGATTGAACCAAACTTTACAGGAATGATGGACTAAAGGGCCTGAAGAAAGATTGATCATTATGTTCCGATCTGATGAAAAACATGGCGGCCAGCACGGAACGTGGTTTAACATAGAACCCTATGGGAAAATCACATTTTCATCTACTTCTCTGAAACCATGAAGCAAATTCAACCAAACTTTACAGCAATGATGTATGGAAGGTCCTTTACAAAGATTGCTCATTTCGTTCCAATCTGATAAAAAACATGGCTGCAAGCGCGGAACTTAGGTTTAACATTGGACCCTATGGGAAAAATCATAGTTTCATCTTCTGCTCTGAAATGGCTGAAGCCAATTGAACCAAAATTTACAGGAGTGATGTACTTAAGGTCATTAACAAAGATTGCTCATTTCGTTCCGATCCGAAGAAAAACATGGCCACCACCACGGAACATGGTTTAACATAGGACCCTATGGGAAAATCACATTTTCATCTACTCTTCTGAACCCACTCAAGCAAATTCAACCAAACTTTACAGCAAGGTATATGGAAGGTCCTTTACAAAGGTTGCTCATTTTGTTTCGATCAGATAAAAAACATGGCCACCAGCGCGGAACTTAGGTTTAACATTGGACCCTATGGGAAAAATCATATTTTCATTTTCTGATCTGAAACGGCTGAAGCCAATGGAACCAAAATTTACAGGAATGATGACCTAAAGGTTATTAACAAAGATTGCTTATTTCATTCTGATCTGACGAAAAACGTGGTGACCAGCATGGAATATGGTTTAACATAGGACCCTATGGGAAAATCACATTTTCATCTTCTTCTCTGAAATAACTGAAGTAAATTCACCAAACTTTACAGGAATGATGTATGGAAGGTCCTTTACAACGATTGCTCATTTCGTTCTGATCCAATAAAAAACATGGACGCCACTGTGGAACTTAGGTTTAACATTGGACCCTATTGGAAAAATCACATTTTCATCTTTTCCTTAGAAACTGCAGAAGCAAATTCAACCAAACTTTACAGGAAGGATGAATAGAAGGTCCTTGGCAAAGATTGCTCATTTCGTTTCAATCCGTTAGAAAACATGACTGCCAGCATGAAACAGAGTTTATCATCGGACCCTATGGCAAAAATCACATTTTCATCTACTCTTCTGAAACCACTAAAGCAAATTCAACCTAACTTTACAGGAATGCTTTACAAAAATTGCACATTTCATTTCAATCCGCCAAAAACATTGCCTCAAGTACAGAACATAGTTTAACATTGGAGCCCAGTATGAGAAAACCATCCTTTTCATCATCTTCTCTCAAAACAATTAAAGCAAATTATACTAAAAGTATAGAAGGTCCTTTGCAAAAATTACTCATTTCAATAGGATCAGACAAAACACACGGGTGCTAATTGAGAACATAACTAAACACTATACCCCATTGGTAAAAAACATTATCATTTTTGGTCATGCATGGCATAGAAGTGTTTTGTCAGGTGAGTGATACAGGCTCAGTCTCTGAGCCTCTAGTTTCATGTAAATGACACAAGGTCATACCAGGTAGTTCTTTCTATATACACTGTGCTACAAATCTTATTTTCGATTCACCATGCAGCATAATGGACGGAAAAGTTTGTTATGTTGTACACATGTTTCAAGGAGTAACCTCTCATCAGCAGCATTAGAATCAAATAATCTGGAAAGCCATCTAATCGAAAAGTAGTCAAAAAAGAAGTACTCATTATACCCCATGCAACGAAGTTGCGGAGGGTATATAGTTTTTGACTGGTCCGTCAGTCCGTCCGTCCGTCTGTCATCAAGTGGGTACACCAGTCCGTCCGTCCGCCTGTCATCAAGTGGGTACACCATTTGTCCGGATACCTCCTCCTACAGTGTTTAAGCTAGGAAGTTTTTATTTTGCAGGTTGATTGTGCACATATCAAAGATGTGCATACTACTTTGATTATGATTTTTGATTATTTTTCAGGAAACTACACATTGTTGAACTTTGTCATTTTTATGCATTACATTGCATATAGGGTATACCATTTGTCCGGATAACTCCTCCTACAGTTTTTAAGCAAGGAAGTTTTTATTTTGCAGGTTGATTGTGCACATATCAAAGATGTTCATACTTCTTTGATTTTGATTTTTGACTATTTTTCAGGAAACTACACATTGTTGAACTTTGTCATTTTTATGCATTATATTGCATATAGGGTACACCATTTGTCCGGATAACTCCTCCTACAGTTTAGCAAGGAAGTTTTTATTTTGCAGGCTGATTGTGCATATATCAAAGATTTGCATACTACTTGGATTTTGATTTTTGATAATTTTTCAGGAAACTACTTATTGTTGAACTTTGTCATTTTTATGCACATTATATTGTCATTTTTATGCATTATATTGCATATAGGGTACACTATTTGTCCGGATAACTCCTTCTACAGTTTTTAAGCTGTGATTGTGCACATATCAAAGATGTGCACACTACTTGGATTTTGATTTTTGATAATTTTTCAGAAAACTACACATTGTATAACTTTGTCATTTTGATGAATTATATTGTATATAGGGTAAATCATTTGTCCGGATAACTCCTCCTAGAGTTTATTAGATAGGAAGTTATTATTTTGCAGCTTGATTGTGCCCATATCAAAGATGTGCATGCTACTTGGATTTTGATTTTTGATCATTTTTCAGAAAACTACACATTGTATAACTTTGTCATTTTGATGAATTATATTGCATATAGGGTACATCATTTGTCCGGATAACTCCTCCTANATTTTGCAGGTTGATTGTGCCCATATCAAAGATGTGCATGCTACTTGGATTTTGATTTTTGATCATTTTTCAGAAAACTACACATTGTTGAACTTTGTCATTTTTATGCATTATATTGCATATAGGGTACATTATTTGTCTGGATAACTCCTCCTACAGTTTATAAGATAGGAAGTTTACAGGGTACTCCATTTGCACGGATAAATCCTCCTACAGTTTTTAAAATAATTTACACGATGATTGTGCATCTGTAAGAGATGTACAGACTACTTGGATTTCAATTTTTGATAATTTTTAGATAATGCAGGATTATCCGATATGTGGGGGCGTGGGGTATGTGAGCTTGCTCACTAAGGTTCTTTGATTACCAAAAATATTGAAATAGGAGGCAAAATCCAGTACCAAGGATGTCAAATTTATATATATTTAACATGTTTAAACTCTTTGAACATTTATGCGTCTAAACCATTTGGTAGTTCATTGACCAACATGTTTTAATTGTAAGTCTAGGTACTTTTTTGCAAAATCAAAATATACCAGTACATGTATTTTGCTTTCCTGTTGCCTGACCAGCAAGAGTGTATAGAAGAAGAAAGAAATTGGAGATCTATGGTTCAGTGGAACTTTCATTCCTCCTAAAAATGAAATATTTTATTGCAAAATCTATCATTTTTCTTCTCGGACGAACTTTTGCTTTTTCTTGTCATCAGATTAACTAATTAACCGAAAATATTTCAGATTGTAAAAACTCATTAAAATTCAAGATCAGCATGTAAAATGGTCTCCACAGATTGATGTGCAGTCATAATTGTACATGTTGTTAATCTGTGTGTGATGTAGAAAATCAGAATTTTATTTTAGGATTGGAATTCAAACATATGGTGTAAAATTATTTCAACAAAAAAAATTAATTTTGGGGTTTATATGATTACTCTTGTAATTGCAAAACATGAATGAAGTTAACAGTTTACTGATATTTAATAACACAAATGTATACCCCCAGCAAACGAAGTTTGGGGGGTATATAGGAATCACCATGTCTGTGAGTCTGTCCGTCCATCCCCTTTCATGTCTGGAGCAGAACTTTTGTACCGTAGCACCTAGGATTATCAAACTTGGTGTGTGGATGCATCATGGGAAGACGATGTGTCGTGTACCAAATTTAGGTCACTGTGACCTTGACTTTGACCTTTGGCCTATATGATAGTAAAACCATGTGCATTTCGTGTCTGGAGCAGAACTTTTGTAATGTAGCACCTAGGATTATCAAACTTGGTGTGTGGATGCATCATGGGAAGACGATGTGTCGCATACCAAATTTAGGTCACTGTGACCTTACCTTTGACCTTTATGATAGTAAAACCATGTGCATTCCGTGTCCGGAGCAGAACTTTTGTACCGTAGCACCTAGGATTATCAAACTTGGTGTGTGGATGCATCATGGGAAGACGATGTGTCATTACCAAATTTAGGTCACTGTGACCTTACCTTTGACCTTTATGGTAGTAAAACCATGTGCATTTCGTGTCCGGAGCAGAACTTTTGTACAGTAGCACCTAGGATTATCAAACTTGGTGTGTGGATGCATCATGGGAAGACAATGTGTCGGGTACCAAATTTAGGTCACTGTGACCTTGACTTTGACCTTTGACCTTAATGATAGTAAATCCTTGCTCAATTTTTGACGAAAGCTTGGTTAAATCAGCTTTGTATCCACCAAATTATATATTATTTAATGTATTACCCTTCAAATGAAGTACCAGATATGAACTGATTGGAATTAAACCTGTAATTTCAGTCCCGACAGGCTTTATTTCTGTTAGATTTACTTTCCAATTACCATGTGGCTGAAGGTCAAATTTCAAAATGACATACCTTGGTACTCAAATGCAGTTGCAGGGGTATTAGTCTGGCTTTGCCGACAGCTCTAGTTTTAATTAACACAGTTACAACTTGACATAAATAAACGAATACTGGTCGGTTTACTAGTCTGGAATTAGACTCTACTAGCACTGGTCTCTTTTTGTGAGACTTTGTTGGATGTACACTTTTCTTTGCAGATACACAGTTAGGGCTCTGCCAACAATAGTTGTACATACTGCAGTGGAAACAAGTCTTGTTGTCTAGCTTGGCAACTGTCCAAACTTGATCTTTTGGTTTCATTTTTAATGATACAAATTTCAGATGTTAAACGTTAAAGTAACATATTAGAAAAATTCTACCAGTTATTTATGTATCTCCTGACAGGATCAGGTTAATTTATAGCTAGAATACCCCAAGTGTACCTTCTCCAGAAAAATAATATTGTTTTTCAATAGAACTAGAAATCAGTTAAAAAACACCAGGAGTTGAATTACCATACCCAACCATATACAGTCAAACTTCGATTGCTCGAACACAAAAGGAACCCATCAAAACAGTTCAAGCTAAAGGACTATTCGAGATATCGAGGTAAAATTATGTTAAAACTTGAACAAAGGGACCAGAAAAAAGGATTTGAGGCATTTATGATGTTCCAGTTCACGCCATCAAAGTTCTACTGTACATTTTATCATGACATTTACTGTTAACACTTATTTTGTTTATCATCTTCCATATGTTTGGATTTACACTGAAGGGACATGAATTGTTAAAGTGGATATTTGTAGATTTGGAAACAAATTACACAGCAATTAGATTTTCTTTAATATTACACAATGTCATGATTTTTCCTGTAGTAATTATGTCTCCCCCTGTTAAGGGGAGACATTTAGTTTTTGTCTTTTCCGTCTGTCGTCCGTCCGTCTGTCAGTCCGTCACAAAGTTTGTGGACGCCAATTCTCCTACATCTTTCATCGGATTTTAACCAAACTTCCATATGTATGGATCTACACCGAAGAGACATGAATTGTTAAAGTGGATATTTGTTGATTTGGAAACAAATTTCACAGCAATTAGATTTTCTTGAATATTACACAATGACATGATTTTTCCTGTAGTACTAACATTTTTGAAATGGTGTCCACTGCTTTTCAAAAAAATGCCATTATGATAGCTTTCAGTTTTAATGATTGCTTTCCATTGTAGGATTGATGATTGATGATTGTATATATGAAGATAAATATGTAAAAGAAGCCATCAACAGACTTCCTTCAGATATAAAAGAAGCTAGAGACTTTAGGATAAGCAGAGCTCTGTTACTAAGTTCCAACAAGGAAATATTACCAAAAGACGAATGGACAAAATGGGATGATGTAAGATTTAATTTCTCATTCATGATCAAATATTTTCTTCAGGTTCTTTGGTTTTAAGGAGGTAGATCTAGGTTAAGGGACTTAAGGGTGGTTTCAAAAAAAAAATGACCCCAAAGTGTGACAAACATGAAAAAAATAAAGTCTAACTCAGACAGTTTTCCTTACTTTTTCTATCATATACATACTTTCCTCTGTACAACACAGCAAATTTGGAGTCAATACCTCAAGATACAAAAAAATTAGAACATTTTAAAGGTGTTAAAATTGATGAAAATAATTGACTTAAAACATATATTGTCAGACACCATAAACAAATAATGTGAAGCATGAAATGATGAATTATATTCAAGTTATTTTAAAATTTAATTTATACCAAATTTCTCACATAAGACTATGTTTTTTGCTTAAAAATTGGGATTTTTTGGCATTTTAAAGCTGTTTTACCTGATAGTATCCCTTTTTGTTTTTATTTGCCAAGTTAACTGTAATCATGAAGCATACAGATGGTAAATTTCTATTGATATGTCCCTGAAGGAGAGCCATGGCAAATTTTAGGCAAAAAGGATGAGTATTTTTGCCATAAATGGCCTTTGAAAATCATGTAAATTTATAGATAAAAAATGTTACACTCCTGAAATGTTTGTCACCCACAGTAAAACATATATAAAAATTATTTTTAATCAATTTTTTCATGGTTAAATGCATTGATAAGTTTTGATTACTCTAAATTGTCCATTTGCAAAGGCACAGTAACTCTTGTTGACTGTCGTAAACCAAAATTGTGTTGCACTCCTGACTCATGTACATTCATTAATGTAGATCAAAATATTTCAGCATTTGTATTTTTTACAATTAGAAGAATTATTGGCAAATGAACACAAAACATTTATCTACCTTCCAAATGAATTAATTTTTATGTTATGGTTGATTTTATTAATTTTAAAAATTTTTTTTCCTTCTGTTTAGATGAAAAAGGACCATTTTTTCCACAAAATCTTCTTATAATTTATCATAAAATTACATAAATACAAATATTCACATTGAGAAATGCCACTAAGTTGATTTCAATCGCTACATGTTAAGAAATATTAATTAAAATTTTTGTCGAATTCCTGACTGGGTGTTGCACTCCTGACATTACTTGTTGCTGACAGAACATACCTTTATTGCCATGCTTTTAACACAAACTATGAGCAAATTATATAAGATATTGCTAAGATTAATTTCACACCATTTTGATTCAAAATAATCCCAAAATGATGAAGAAAATGACAGAACTAGACATACTGGTTGAAAAGCGTGTTACACTCCTGACGGGCCTAAAATGGCTTTCAAAACAATATCTCCATGTGTACAGTCATATATTTGGTACTAAAAGACACAGGCTGTCAGGGGCTTACTGGATATAATAAGGAATAATACTAAAAATAGCAATGCATAAAATAATAGAGATTTAAATCCATGGTGTTACACTCCTGACAATCCTAAGAAGGCTTCTTTAAAGGCATGTAAAATTTATTTGAATGAAAATACAACCAACTCAGTGCTCTTAATTTAAGCCTTGATACTCACAGAAACAGTTGATGACTGTTAAATGATGAGAAGGGCGATTTATACTTAAATAGATCCACTTTTTGGCAACACATTGAAATTTTATGGGTCAATTTTTTTTCAGACATGTCTTTTTATGATAGCTTGTACTGACTTTTATCTTGAAACAAAATAATGAATGACTACATGAAATTAAAGCTTACCTCTTATAGTTTTCTGTAGAATATAAATTTAAGTGGTATATCTGTTTGTCTTTTTATAATTCAACAGAGAAAAACATGCTTCTTTTAAAATGTCACACTTAAAGTGTTACACTCCTGACATTTTTTGGTACATTTTTGGACAGCATTTTTTACTCTTTTAAGATAATGCTATGATATTTGGCAGTTACACTAGAGGAACAAAGAGACATATTCTGGTATAAAAACGTTTGATTTAAATCTTCAAATATAAGTTTAACAAAGAGAAAAAGAAATGGGGTCATTTTTTTGGAACAGCCCTTAACTCTTAAAATTCACTTGTATGTTTGTTCTAATAATTTTTATCATTATATTTTAAACTTCTCAGTAACCTAGATGATCTTAATTTTTTTTCACATCAATGCTTAAAAAGCATTCATGAAACTGACTGCAACACGTTATGGATTTGAAACGTTTTCTCCCTTAACCCAGGTCTACTGCCTTAATCATGAGTTGGGTAATCAGTGTTCTGTAGTATTCTTGAGACTAGCAGTTGATGATATGTAATATATTCTAGCATACAATTGGCTCATCAAAAGTACTATCAGACTTGACTAGTTTGCTACAACATTTGTTATGGACAGAGCAACTCTAACATGATGTACGGATCAGACATACATGTAATAAGAGATGACAATATCCTGTGGATACACCTGTTTTCACGTCGGATACAGAGTTTACATCAACTTCCAGATCCTAGAGTTGTATGTAAACACATCATTATGAAAATAGAAAATCTGTCTCCTATGCTTCATTCCTTTGGTCAGCTTTTGTCTTATCTTTGTTTTTCCTTCATAGATCCCTGGCAGATTGTAGCATGTAATTGTACATGTAATTTTCAGCCATTGAAGATGTTTCCTTTTATCCCAAATACGTCTTTTGTTTTTCCAGATGTTTTGATTTGATCATGAAGAGACATAAGTTGTCGAAACAACTATCTGTAGAAATTAAACAATACAGTTGATATTTGTTATATTTATATTTTACCAAATTACAAGAGTAGGTATATCGCCATGGCGGTAAAGGGCTTATTATGGTACCAATTTGTCATAGTAAAATGAAATGGAATAATAAGGTACAAATGATGTAAAATATGCACACACAAAATGACTATGCAGTTCAATTGTTATAAAAAATATCATGTACATACGATCATATATTGATACCATATCCTGAATGTGTTGACATGTAGTATTACTACAAACTTAGTTGAAACATGAATGATTTTTTTCCCCCATTTTTTGCCGGGTTGCACGGAGTGCAAATCCGGGTTATAGTATGGTGAATGTCTGGCGGGCAGGTGGCAAATGGGCGGCAAGCGGGGAAAATGGGATACTGATTTTGTGAAATCAACTCCTCCTACAGTTTTCAACCTACATTTTTTAAACTTCACAAAATTTGTCTATATATATGTTGTAGATGTGCACCTTCCTTTTTGGAATTATTTTGAAATTTTTTTCCTATTTTCAGGGACTTTGGAACTTAGTCAATTTTTATCGACATTTTCAACAAAGGTACCTATTTTGTGAAATCAATTCTGCTCCTACAGTTTTCAACCTACATCTTTGAAACTTCACAAAATGTTTCTATATATATTGTAGATGTGCACCTCCCTTTTTGGAATTATTTTGAAATTTTTTTCTATTTTTACGGACTTCGGAACTTGGTCATTTTTTATCGACATTTTCAATAAAGGGTACCTATTTTGTGAAATCAACTCCTTCTACAGCTTTCAACCTACATTTTTGAAACTTCACAGAATGTTTTTATATATATATTGTAGATGTGCACCTACCTTTTTGGAATTATTTTGACTTTTTATTCTAGTTTTACAGACTTTTGAACTTAAGTAATTTTTTATCGACATTTTCAACAAAGGGTACCTATTTTATGAAATCAACTCCTCCTACAGTTTTCATCTCTGACCTTTGAAACTTCACAGAATGTTTCTATATATTTTGAAAATGTGCACCTGACTTTATGGAATTATTTCCAATATTTTTTCCAATTTTTCCAGACCTTTAAACATAGTCATTTTTGTCTCCCCCGCGACGAAAGGCGCGGAAAGCGAGACATATGCGCACAAAGTATGACGGCGACGGCGGCGGCGACGGCAGCGGCGGCGGCGGCGGCGTAAACTTTCATGTTCAGTTTTTGTGATTAGGTCATTTTCTCAGTAACTATAAATGGTAGGTCAATGATATTTGGTATATAGGTTGGTCTTGAATAGTACATGACAGTCTGCTATATGGTTTTTGTCTCTGACCTGAATTTCACGGTCCAATGAACATGTTAAGTTTTTGTGCTTAGTTTAATTTCTCAGCAACTATACGTGGTAGTTCAATGATATTTGGTATATAGGTTGGTCTTGGGTAGTACATGACAGTCTGCTATATGTTTTTTGTCTGTGACCTCAATTTCACGGTCCAATGAACTTTTTAAGTTTTTGTGCTTAAGTTAGTTTCTCAGTAACTATAAGTGGTAGGTCAATGATATTTGGTATGTAGGTTGGTCTTAGATAGTACATGACAGTCTGTCATATGGCTTTTGTCCTTGACCTCAATTTAACGGTCTAGTGAGCATGTTAAGTTTTAGTGATTAGGTCATTTTCTCAGTAACTTTAAGTGGTAGGTCAATGATATTTGGTATATAGGTTGGTCTTGGGTAGTACATGACAGTCTGCTATATGGTTTTTGTCTTTGACCTCAATTTCACGGTCCAGTGATCATGTTAAGTTTCCCAGTATCTTTTAATGTAAGGTCAATTAGATTTGGTATTTGGGTTTGTCTTAAATGGAACATGACATCCTGCTGTTTGGCTTTAGCCCTTGACCTCATTTTCACGGTCTAATGAACATGTTTGGTTTATAGTATCTATCAGTGGTCACAGATATTTTTTTTTTTTGGTGATTCATGACAGTCTGCTCTATTGCCTTTGTCACTTACCCTAATTTCACAGTCTAGCGAATATGTTTTATTTTCTGATTTAGTCAGTTTGAGAATTCACATCAATTTTGCGACCATGAAGGGACGGGCGAGACATCAATTTGGGTCCACACTTGTTTATCAATATTTTCAACATATTCTATACACAGACCCATTAGGGAACCTATAAAACAACACTTTATAGCTAGAAGCACCAAAATGCAACCCGGCCATTTGAGTCTGTGACCCATTTTTGTTTTTTTTATTTGTGATAATGTTGAATATGTTGTTTTCTTTATACTTTAGGATGTTAAATATCTATCACCACTTGTAGAAGAAGTTAAAAAGGAATGGAGGGAAAGAGAAGACTGGGACTCAAAGTGAACTGTTTCTACCGTTTAACATGTATTTTGTGTTTATTAAATGTTTAGATATTTTATAAGTATACTATGATTTAATGATTGTCCCTGCATCATCTTAAAAAAGTTCAGAGTGAACATCATTGGCTTGATCTGTCTGTCACATTCATTTATATGATTCAAACTCCTTCTACTTTGGTTTAGTTGTTTTAATTTTGCTGGATAATGTTCAGACACATATTTTGATACGGCCGCAAAAATTTTTGCGATCGTATATTGGTATGGTGCTGTCGTCGTCGTTGTCTGTAGACACTTTTGTTTTTATACCCCCACTACATAGTATCTATCGTGTATTTGGATTTCAAAGTTACGCAGTAAGCACTTCCAGTTTGCCGAGACGTCAATGTTTTTCATTGTTGTACAATATATGGAATTTTTCGTCACAATTTTTTCTGAAACTGTAAGAGGGATTCTATTGTTGTTATGCACAAGCTTCCTTATGGTCCAATCTATAGTGTACTTGGATTTCAAGGTTACGCAATAAGCACTTCCTGTTTGCCGAGACATCATTGTTTTTCATTGTTGTACATGTATATAGTGAATATTTGTCACAATTTTTTCTGAAACTGTAATTGGGATTCAATTGTTGTTTTGCACAGAGCTTCCTTATGGTCCAATTTATTGTGCATTCCGATTTCAAGGTTATGCCGTAAGCACTTCCTGTTTGCGGAGACGTCATTGTTTTTCATTGTTGTACAATATATGGAATTTTTCGTCACAATTTTTTCTGAAAGTGTAAGTGAGATTCAGTTGTTTTTTGCACAGAGCTTCATTATGGTCCAATCTATCGTGTATTCTGATTTCAAGGTTAAGTCGTAATTACTTCCTGTTTGTGGAGACATCATTGTTTTTCATTGTTGTATTTGGATTTCAAAGTTTTGCAGTGAGCACTTCCTGTTTGCTGAGACGTCATTGTTTTTCATTGTTGTACAATTTAGTGAATTTTTCGTCACAATTTTTTCTGAAACTGTAAGTGGGGTTCAATTATTGTTTTGCACAGAGCTTCCTTATGGTCCAATCTATCGTGTATTCTGATTTCAAGGTTAAGTCGTAATTACTTCCTGTTTGTGGAGAAATCATTGTTTTTCATTGTTGTACAAAATATGAAATTTTTCGTCACAATTTTTTTATGAAACTAAGTGAGATTCAATTGTTGTTTTGCACAGAGCTTCCTTATGGTCAAATCTATCGTGTATTCAGATTTCAGGGTTATGTGATAAAACACTTCTTGTTTGCAAAAATGTCATTGGTTTTCATTGATGTACAGTATATGGAATTTTTCGTCACAATTCCTTTTGAAAATGTAAGGCAGATTCAATTGTTGTGCAGACAGTTATAGTTGAACATGTTGGTTGCTAGGATTATATCATTGTGTTTATACTTGTATTGTGTCCACACTTGTACTGTGTCCACACCTTTATTGTGTCCCTATATAATTAAATTTTCACTTGCCACATTGATTCAGGGTTCAGTGAGCGGGGGTATATCAGGCTGCCATTGGGCGCCAGCTCTTGTTTGTCAATAACTTGTTACAGTAGATCAATCCTTATGAAATTTTAACATAATGTTCTTTGGTATAAAAGGAAGGCTTGCAATAGTTTTGGTCATTGTGACCCCACCCATTTTTATGCCCCGCTCACGAATGTGGAAAGGGCATATAGTGTTACCCTTGTCTATCCTTCCGTCCGTCCTTCTGTCTGTCCGTACGTCTGTACGTCCGGTTAAGTTTTGTATTTCATGATGTGGATTTTGTCATAGGAGAAGAAAATTGGAGAATATGGTGTTAATTCTGAAGAAACAACAATTCTTGGTGTTGAGTACATTGAATCCATATCCCTTTATTTCTATCACCCCCTGAACATAGCAAACATCACTATGCTAAAAAATACATATCAAAACTTCAGTACCCCGGTAAACGTGCATTCTGCAGATAGAAATTTCAACAACCTATGTCTCTTTAGTCTGGATAAAAATCTGGAGGGCAAAACATGCCAAATCCAAATATGCAATTTTTATTAGTACATGTATAACATTTCAATAAATTATATTTAAAACTTAACAATATCACAAATTACTGTTACAGTAGTAATTATAACTGTGGAAAGCTGTAGTAAAATGTCCTGCTTGTAATAAATGCACAGTATTTAAATCAAATATCATTATAGTCCATATGCTAAGAAACTCCATACTGAAATTCCTCTCCATAGTAGTTGATAACTTTCAAATCTTTCTTCTGTCTTACAAGAGATTCAATGAGTTCATCATTCACCTGAAAATAAGGCTGACAATTAAAAATGTATTAAGATCTATTATCATAAAATATAGAAGGACATAAATAGGATCTGTTAGAAAAGTGTGGAACTTAATTGATGTCTCGCACATTCCTGCTTAGTCTCTAAATTGATGTGAAAACTCAAACTGACTAAAATCAGAAAAAACGTAACATGCGTCGCTGGACAATGAATTAATTTCACACTTATACTCTATAAATTAAGATACTTCATCAACCAGTAACACACACAAATTAATCATTATTTCACAAGTGATGACCCTAAAAGATGTCTC
>MJUU01005834.1:138987-153048 GCA_002080025.1 Modiolus philippinarum
TGCTCCCTTATTGTCTTCCGAACGTTTTGATCGGATCTGCACTGTAGAGACATGAATTGCTGCATTGGTCATTTGCAGAAACTAAATTTACACTAAATTCAGTACTGTGGAAGTATACTTTTATTCGTTGACATCAATGTTCGTGTTTTTCATAAATACCACTATTTCGTGGGTACTAAAATTCCTGGTTTCGAATTCTATGCATTAGAGCTCTTCGGGAAAAATGCAATGTGTTTGAAACTTAATTATATGGTTTTAGTGAACCATGAAATCCATGAAAGTTTGAACCCCACGAAAAATATAACTTTCACAGTATTTAGTTATTTGAAAACTATTACATGTTAAACTTACTCTTCTTCTATCCATAAAATACCATCAACATTCAAACTAACAATAGCGTCTAAAGTTTTTGTTAAATGGTAGACATCGTCGTTTTCAATACGACAGTGTGAAAAGTTCATTTTCTTTAGGTGTCGACATTCACTCAGAACATGTACACACACTGTTACGCCTTCAAGATTTATACCTTCTAAATGTTTACATTGTTTGACGATTATTTTAAGTATATCTTCATCAACGCCGTAACAAAAGCCTAAATCCAGATACTTAAGATGAGGCGTATACTTTGTAAAAACTGCTACTTCACTTTTAGAAATGTTTTTCCGACCGTGTAATATCAAAGTTCCTAAGTTCGTAGCTTTTGAAACAAGACGACACAAATCTACAGAGGACATGTTCGGATAGTCTTGCAAAGTTATTGTCTTCCACAAACTGGGATCAAATGCACAGTCATGCCACAATTTACACACTCTTGATAAGCTATTGCACAGCTGCTTTTGAGATATGTATGCAAAAATTTGCAGTAATATTTCTCTTGGAAGACACAAAATTGGACAAATGCAGAAAATATCATCATCTGGGATGAACTCAGTTTCATTACTGTTAATAAAGGATGCATTTAGTTCTTCTGAGATAAAATCTATATCTATTTTTACTATCTCCTCAGAAATGTGCTTTGGTTCCTCCTCTTCTTTTTCAAAACCGTTAAGTGTAAAGTCATCCATTAAGTCTTTTCCTATTTCCGGCAATTCTTTAAATATTTTTTACCACTGATCCACATTAACAGCCTATGACAGCCTTTTATGCAACTGAATCATATAATTCAAGTGTATCTACTATTGTCTAGTTGTAGGAGAAGTTTGTAAATAAATCTTCATGTGCTCTATGTTCAAGAATTTAACAGTTTGAATAGAAGACATACTGTCACAAGTGTCTAGGTGTCGATTGATGATAAATCTATATATAGTATGCCAGAACACTGTTAACGGATATTTTGAATGATTTTCTGAATTGATCAGATCATTCCAGTGCCAGTGAATTAACTTAACGCTAGTTATAATATCTTCACTTTATCTGACATGCATGTATGGCCACATGTTTTACCAAATAAGTGTATTCCTAAGAACAAGTACATGTATTTCCGGGTACAGAACACTAGCAAAAATTCAAAAGAATTCAACTGTCAAACTATAAACATGAGTCTTGTCATTTGTGTAAAATCTACTGTTAACTAAGACTTGGAAAGACAAACCAATAATTCATTTCTTAAAATCAACTTTCTAGATTTTTCAAATTTAGCAACATCAACCAGTCATGTAAAGTGTTTCCATCCTTGCTGGTTCCTAACTATAGAGGTTTTAAAGATGGACAAATATTTGTGTGTTGAATAATTTTTTGTTATATATCACATGCCATAATATATATATTTAGTCATATTTCAAAAATCCATGATATCTTTCATCTGCAAGAAAAAAATGCATCTGATTATTTAATGAGAAAGCAATGTCTGGAATCATTACAAAATAAAAACGGAGTTTGCTGTTCATCTGCATGTATATAATTCCATTTTCAACAGGGATTATCATTATATCTTTAACATGAAATAAAAAATAAATGAAATTCATATAACACAGATATTTTACTCCCAAATGAAACAAAAATAGGTGAAAGATGACACTTAAGGTGGTATGTAACAGGGGATTTATTCTGACGGTGTTTTCCTTCCTTTTGGATAAGTGCACTAAGGTAGAATATCCAAAACATAAATAACCTGTAGCAATGGGGTACTTACCTTGATGAAAAAACAGTTAAACCAAGGTAGAAATACAATCAGTTGTTTAAAATGCCAGAAATTCTGCATGCCCGAAAGAAAGTATGCTTACAGGTACAGGGGTCTATCTAAAAACTGCCAGATACAATTTTCTGATATTTCAATGACTTACAATGTTAATAGAGCATATAAAAATGAGATAAAAACTGTGGGTCACAGGCCATATAAGCATACAATTGGTCTTGTGAAAATCAGCTATTTTGATTAATTAGCGAATGATGACAAAATTTTAATTGTTTTTTAGCTACAGCTATTTTAATTGAAATTATAGGGAAAATTAGCAAATCATGAAAAAATTTTAATTTATTTTAGCTACATCAGACTAAATTTTTGAAAATATGGTAAATAATTAGCTAATATACTTGACTTTGATTTGCATGAAAAAAATTGGGGTAGCTGAACTTGTTTTTGAATAAATTGTGAAAAACTTATTTTTGTCCTATTATTTCTATACAAATTATCTCCCCTTAATAGACCAAGAGTTTGCTGAAAAAGTCCAATATTCAGCATGGTTAATCAATAAAAGAGCATATTTGATCAAATTTAACTATTATAAGACATCAAAAATCATTTTGCCAACATTCCAACAGTGGATTCCATATTTTTTTGTCAGATGTGCCGTTTCCAACACACATACTACCTGAAATGCATTCTATGATAATAAATTGACTATTCACTGTAACAAAATAAATATGACAGATAATAACAAGTACTCAAGTAACTGTGGTTTTCATTTGAAAATTCAAAAAAAAACTATTTAAGGTATAAATGTGAAGACCCTAAACCAAAAAGGTCAGTAGATCTGCTATTTTTTTTTCAAATATGGCTAGCACTATTACTTCCTACTGTCCCTGAAATTTGAGAGGTAATTTCTTGCTTTTTGTAATTTTTAAATCAATCACAAACGTCAAGTAAAAATTTCAAACCCTCTAGATTTGTGAAAAACAAAAAGCCATGTGAAAATAATATACTGAGAGCAGGAAAAAGTAGATATAAAAGAGATTGCATCCATCTCCTTGGCGTGTTGGCTCTCATAGCAGCAATTTGACACATTGATTTTAAGTAATCTATCAGACATACTAAGTACCACAAGCTTTTCTCAAAAAAACAAAAAGATGTAATCCAGACACAAATTTGTCATTAAATAAAGTTTCTTATCTTGAGGACATAGTTTGAGGTCGATAGTCATGATATCCATTAATTTCGTTATGGGAGACATTGATTTGAAGTTATCCATCCACATGCCAAATACCAAAAGTCCATCTAGACAAAATAAAAAGAAGTTATAACCTGAACACAAATACTTTGTCAATAAGAAAGCAAAACTCAGACTTTAAAAACAAAGTTCAAGGTTCATGACAAATTTTCTTGAAGTGATAGATCTAAATTGAAGGGGGTCTTGGAGTAGCAGGGACCCTATATAGCTAAAAGTACGGTGTGTGGACATGTCCTTACTCTCACTAACCTTGCCTTTGCTTCGGTCCATATACTATTTTTGGGGTGACCACTCAGTCCATAAACTGCCATATTATGTCCCTCATTGCCATGAACTATTTGATAATTATCAAGGAAATATCGACACATGGTCATAAAATTGTCATTTTCCTTATCTAATAAGAATTTGTTATTTGAGATAAATGATCCCAACTACCGAATGTTTACACTATTACAGGATGTGAAAATTTTCAGGTTTTTATTTTCAATGCGTATAAAATAAGTATTTGTAGACCATATGAATTTTTTCAAAATTTCACATTTTTGAAATGCACATAAAAAAATATTGACCAATAATTTAAAAAAAGTAAATCGGTAGAAAAAATATGAATATCCCAATGTTTAATATGCATATTACAGATCAAAAACCGTTTATATAAAAAAGATTGTGAATTGTTCCTGTTGTTTTATAAATTGAGATGCTTAATTTTACATAAACAAGAGCGGTCCCTAAGCCTGTGTCTCGCCCGTCCCTGCTTGGTTGCTAAAACAGTCATGTACTACTCAAGAGCAACCTACAAGCCAAATATTATTACTGTACCACTTACAGTAATTGAGAAACTATTCTAATCAGAAAAACTTAACTATGTTCACTAAACCATGAAATTGAGGTCAAGGTCAAAAGCCATAAGGGACCGACCATTTAACCTGAAGGGGGGGGTTATGGTTTTTTTTTCTGGACAGAAAATTTTTTTCGCGCTTCGCGCGAAACAAATTATTTATTTTTTGCATGCGTATCAACAAAATATTTTTTTTCAAAATTAACATTATTTTTTTGGGCAGAAAGCCTCCTTCAGAAAATTTTTTTTCATCATTTTGGCAGCCAAAATATTTTTTTCACATAAAATCAGATCCAAAATATTTTTTTAGAAAAAAACCATAGCCCCCCCTTCAAGTTAAATGGTCGGTCCCTAAGGAAGACTGACAAGTACTAACCAAGACCAAGCTATATATCATATATCATTGACCTATAGCTTGTAGTTAATTGAGAAACAGACTTTAGCAAAAAAAAAAAGTTAACCTGGCCATTGGACCGTGAAATTGAGGTCAAAGTCAAAAGCCATATGGCAGACTGACATGTACTAACCAAGAGTTAGACCAAGCCATATACCAAATATCATTGACACATTACTTATAGTTATTGAGAAACAGACTTAAGCAAAAAACTTAACCTGCTCACTGGACCGTGAAATTAAGGTCAAGGTCAAAAGCCATATGGTAGACTGACATGTACTTACCAAGACCAAGCTATATACCAAATATCATTGACCTATAGCTTGCATTTATTGAGAAACGAACTTAAGCAAAAAACTTAACCTGGTCACTGGACCGTGAAATATAGATCAAGTTCACATGATTTTGGGTCCGGCAGATAGGGTTTGCTGTAAGCTACCTATGGACCAAATTTAAAGTTCCTAAATCAAAGGCTTCTATATAAAAACTTGAGTTTATGCCGCCGTTGCCGTCATACTTTGCAAGCCTTTGTCTCGCTTTAAAAGAAGAGACAAGATGTGTTTTGTGAAACACTTATACACAAGGGATCATCAATACTGGTTCCCCAAAAGTGGAGGAATACACAGAAGAGAAGAAATGAAATAATAGTTATTTTTAGTAACATCCCTCATCATTGATATCATATATATAATACATATATAAATACCTGTAAAACGAAAGTGAATAAATGAAGAAAATATGCTGAATGTTTTAAAAAAATCTTTTTTTACAAAAAAAATACTGTAGATATCAAGAAGATTTCCTCATAAATGAGTTTAATTTCTATATATAAAATAAAACCAAATATAATTTCATTATTCTGGTGAAATTTTACCGTACAGTCTTATGCCAAGGTCAAGGTCACAAGGTCAAATATTCTGGTACCAACTGAAAAGGTCTCTCCACAAGGAATACACATGCAAACTATGAAAGCCCTTTCACTTACCATTCAAAGGATATGCTCAATGTTAAAGTTTTTATGCAGTTGTTCACAGGCCAAGGTCAAGGCCACAAGGTCAACTATTCTGGTACAAACACAAGGAATGCACATGCAAAATATGAAAGCCATATCACTTACCATTCAAAAGATACACCCAATGTTAAAGTTTATTATTTTTTTCAAAAAGTCCATCACATGTCAAGGTCAAGGTCACAAGGTCCAAAATTTTGGTATCGTTTGAAGGTCTTGCCACAAGGAATACACATGCAAAATATGAGAGCCCTATCACTTACCATCCAAAAGATATACCCAATGTTAAAGTTTTTTGTGGACAAACAGACAGACCAAAAACTATATGTCCCCCAAATCTTCGATTCACGGGGGCATAAAAAAACGTATTTGCAGAGACATTTAATGTCTCTGGTATTTGCATTGCTTTGTTTCAGAGATTTTTCTCAGAACATATAAGAATTTTCACCAGGTTCATTTTCATCCAAAAATGCATTAAAGTAGCCACAACGAAATTTGCCGCAACTTTTCTCCAAATAACTTTTTAAGTAAATGTTAAAGGATGACATGGCATACACCAATGGAAAGCTAATTTTTTGCCACTTCATGTCAGATTACCATAATTTTACAACAAAGGGTTAAAAAGTTTTCTATTACCCTTCTATGTTATCAATGGTTATTTTAACAGAAAATTTGAGTCAAAAACAGAGGGAGTTTACCCGGTTAACTGAACACCTGTACATATTGTTATAATGCCCTAGGTTTATTGATTAACCGAAACACATGAGTGAGGAGTTAATCTCGACTGCAAAGCAAAAACTTAATTATTTAATTACTTGACAAAGTGTCAACAAAAACTTTTTACCTGTAATCAAATTTATTTTAATAAAAGTAAACGGTAACTGGATATTGGTTCTGCAAATTTTATTTTCAGATTTACCCAAACATTTTTATGTAAATTAGTAAACAAATCAAAACTCTGTTTGTTCATTGGACATTCGAGTAAACAACAAACAAGCACCCTTTATGTAAATAAGTAATCCATCGGCAATGCATTTGGTGTCTTTTCATTGGTTTGTTGGTCTGCAGAAATCATTCACCAATCACTTCCACATCAAATTTCTTAAAAAATTGAGTGAAATTAACATTAAGGTCTATGGAAAATATCTTTATTTGAACTTTGATTTTTGGGTAAATATACCAAGAGTAGCGGCAAAAAATTAGAAAATGATTCATACATGTATATGTTTTATTAGGGTTTTATTTAAAACAAAAAAGCTACAGCGATTTAAGCTGCAGCAAATTTTGTTGTGCGTACTTTAGGTATTAACACAAATTAATGTTTAATTACAAGTTGCAAAACAAACATTCTTACTTAATATTAAATTATCCAATCACCAGCAGTTCCAACTGACGTCAACAATCCATAAAAATAATAAATCTTATGACATTATATGACAATATATACTCAATGATGACATCGCCACTTTTATTAGGTATAATGATCCTGTCATGCTTATGGCAAAGTAAGCAAACCCAACTATTATATAGGGAGCAAACAGATATACTTTTCTTTGTCGACATGTTTGGTACCAGATTTTATCATGTTTATACATCTTTAATATCTGTTTTTCTTCATGGTGTACTCTTTCTTTAGCTCAGTTTCTAATTTATGATCCAGTACATTGGAAATTTCTTTATATTTAAGGGGATGTTATGAGCTTACATGAAAGGAGCTTTTTTTGAAGCTTTACAATGCAATGAAAGCTGATTTTGTTGGCAAATGATTGAGAAGAAGTGATATTCATCTTTGACATGTTCTACACGCCCAATGTTACACAACAAACAAAAGCGCTCATTTCTCAGAGTATTGTTTTGTCAAGAGGTACATACCCGAGTTGTATTCAGGTAGTAGATATAGCCAGTAAAAATCAACTGGGCTAACAGAATATTTCTTTGCATCATTCTGATGCAAGGCTGGCTACGGAGCAAAAGATCCAGGATTTGATGCCCAGGACAAGCAGGCAGTGGTAGTAAAAATACTGTAAAAATACTGCAAAGGGGCATGCTTTCCGGTCACAGTTATAACATAAATTGTATGTATATGTTATCGGGCTCTTGACAGCAATGTACCCTAAAATATCAACCCGTGAGCCAGAATATGAAGCACAGGGGCAAGTGAGCGTAGCAAACGAGCCCCAAGCTTCATATTCTGGCAAGCAGGATAATATTTTACAATACATCAGCTGTCAAAAGCAAAATAAGTTGTTTATCATCCTTTATTTTGCATTATAGATTTGTATTTATTGATTCTCCCAAAGTTGCATGTGCTGGAAATTGGATAAACATGTAATTTTCGCCTCTTCAGCAATTTTTTGCATGAAAAACATGATATGTAGCTTTTTTTATATAATTTTATCGGTAAAGGTTTTGTAACTGTAATTATTTTGACAAAACTACTCGGAATAATGTCGATTTTGAATGGTGCAGCAACCTTTGGTTGTTCCAATATTACTTTGTCTTTTATGACATCATAATGTGAAAACGTCAAAGCTCTGCAGGACATATCAACGACCCAGTTTCTACAATTTTTCTGACGTCCAGTTTATCTGTTTGTGTGATTGTGTGATCATAATTCTGTTTTGAATGCATAATCAGAAACAGCAAATGCAATAGATGTTTATTTCTATCCCTTTGATATCGTGTGAAAACTTGATTAAAAGTAATTGCCTTTGAAACTTTGGGAGAATTGCTTAATATATCAAGGTCGACCTATGATATATACGGGTCAACTGGATATGGCTTTTACGGAAATGCTCTGCAGGCTGATATAATCATTGGGAAGGATGATAACATGAATTGTGCTTTTTCCTGCAAACAACTCAATAGAATATCAGTGACACATGAATAGCGAAATGTTATAAGGTGCAATCCATTATATTTGCATAAAACATTTTTTGAAACAGTGAATTTGTTGAGTAGTTGATCTGGAGAATTAAATTATGAAATTGCAAAAACTGTATTATTGCTGGAGAAGTTTTGTGTCATGTAGAGATTTTTGTATTTGTTTTGTGAGGCTAAGTTACACAAGCTGTCAAAGAGGGTTGGGTAACAACCTTTAACATACTAGTATTTGTGTACTGTTTTGCTCTGCTACAAACTATCACTTTCTTCTTGAATTTAGGTAGTCCCTACCGGAAATGCATTTTTAAACGATATTCATTGGACAAAAATAACTAAATTTTGAAGATTCAACAAAGATGAATATTGATTACCTTCAGAAAATTGAGTTATTAGAATATTTACACTTTTTGTATTTGTTTTTTTTCTTGAGTTAATTTTATGGATTAATTTGACTGTTTGTATGTTGGACATCAAGTAATCATCATTATGATAATTTTTAGCAGACAGCTTATGTAGAACTCTTGTCCAAGGTTGATCTTCATTGAAAAATGTTATTTATTTCTTTATATAGAGGCGATTCATTGATCTTTCGCTTTTACCCTAACAAACTCTTGTCGAGGGAAACATCGAAAAGCGGAAATAACTTTGTCTTTGATATCATGACTGAATCTCATAAAAAATTATTTTCATATGTCTCTGATTTCATTAGATTAATCATGTTAATTATACACTTCTCACTAGTGGGAACAGGACAGCCCTGATACCTACCCCATGACAGTTTTTCCGCAGGACAATAGACTCTTTCACGATAACAGCTTTCCTGTGATTTTGAGTGGAAAATAAAAACAGTCCCCGCAAAAATGATGCCACAGGAAAATTAATCAAGATGTCACATATATTATGACGTTGCATTTTACCCATGCAAAGGCATATGAGCCCATGTGCAAAATTCAGAACTGCAGTTATCTTGAAAGGGTTCTATTCCTGCATTTGAAGCTGCATGTGAAGTCCAATGTCATGCATCCATATTGCTAATCCCTTTTGGGATTCGAAGCCAGAGATGTTTTTTTGATATTGCCTGCCTCCGAGGCAATATCAAAAACATCTCTGGCTTCGAATCCCAAAAGGGATTACCATATTGCCAGACACGTATAAATGAACAGATTGGCAACTGGAAGAATTCTCATGAAATCCTGTGGCCATAAAGACTTCGGTAAAACTGTCACTTCACAACAAAAATCTTCAGTATCTCAATGTATATGAAAATACCACAATTTAATTATTTACACAGTGTGAGAACCAGTTGTATTTCCATGCACTAATGACCTTTAGGTGTTAAAGCCACTTTAACTTTTTAAGATTTGAAGAAAAGAAAAAAATTACAAATTTTGGGGAAAAAATACATAATTTACTCAAAATTGTGTTCCGAAACCCCAATTTTCAAGTATTTTGTAATTTTAATACTCAATTTGCGTCAATAAATCAAAGAAATTATAAGTTTCCTGTGTAACATAGTTCATTTTGTGAAATCTTTCTTTTTAACATTCCTATGTTGGGTTTCTAAGTCATGTGTGGACACCCCGGCATATGCAATGTTTATGCAAAATTGGGTCAAGCTGTGTCCAGGACCCCATATCACAAAGTACAGACCAATTTTCTAAGGCTTAATTGAATTTTCAAAAGTATTATACTCATACTCAAGCATTTAAAGTGGAGAGGCTGAGCCTGCTGTCTGATCCCATTTATTTATTGAATAAAATATTGTTTAAAGTAAAGAGAATGTTTACATTTTGATTTAAGTTTTCCACTTTAAAACGCTGTTAATCTAATGAATTAGTCTTAGGTGCACGGACACAACGGCCTGCTCTGTACTACACCAACAAGGTAAAATCCTTTCCAGTTTTCATAACTAGAAAGTGGTAACCACGGAAATAAAATAACTAGAAAGTGGTAACCACGGAAATAAAAGAGGAGTTTCAAAAGTCAACAATTAAGCTTTTAAGGCACAACGCAAAATAAAATTATAGGAAAGTACATTTTGTGGTTAAAAATCATTTTAACATTATTTTTCAGTATAAAAGCATACAAAAGTTCTAGTTGTAAAACTAAAAAAACATATTATGAAATATATAACTTCTGAGCTTTAAAACATTGTTTGTACTGAAAACAAGTTGAAAAATACCAAAAACTAAATCATCAGTGATGATTTTGGCTTTAAATCCAATCCAAAAATGGGGCTATGGACAGCAATGTTTCTGTCACAAGTTGTTTTATTTTGTTGAAGAAGCTTTTTTTTGGACTACACAAAAAAATGCTGACTTCAAAATATATATATATATATTTTAAAGTTTTACCTTTGGTTTTGAATTTAAACACTTTTAAAAACCTTTAATATTCATGTTTTAAGAAATACTGTCAATAGATTGCTCCTGAAGAATATCTGTGTTTTTATAACAAATGTAAACACATTTGTAAGCATAATTTCCTTCATATATTCAAGATATTGCCTGTCCATAAAACATTTGTATTCAAGGTTGTGAATTTTAAGATGCTCATAATACATGCAATTCTAAATATTCATTTCATAACTTTTTGCATTAATTAATTCAAATTAAAAAAAAAGTGTAGTTTTTATACACCCTTCTAATGACAGGATGTATTATGGTATACAATTGATTTGTCCAATTGTCCTTCTGTCCGTCTGTTGTTCATTTCATATATTAAACTCTAACTTGATAACCATTCGACCAATTCACTCCTAACTTTGAAGAGGTATTGGGTATGATGGCCTCACTATGATCAGGCTTTCCGAAATGTGCTGGTCCATCGGTCCTGACCGCCTTTTTTGAGTCTGGACCAGCAAGTAATTATCCGTGTTGGACCAGAGGACCGGCAAGAGATTTCATCTGTCCATTGGTTGTTGCCTCTGTTTATTTGCATGTCAATAGAAAATGTTTCAACCGGTCTTTAAAGTATAACATTCCTTGCTTTCTTTATTAAATTTTTGCTTTAGAATACAAGCTTTATCCAATTTTGACTACGAAATCGCAAATGGCTGACTTTCGATTTTGTGCATCAGAACCGGAACGGAGAAAACACGATTTTTTCCGGATTTTCGTCATAATGGTCCGGCAAGTTCACTTTCAGTCCGGCAATTTTTCTTGCTTGTCGGACCAAATGACCGGCAGAATTTTTCAACTTTTGGAAAGCCTGTATGATCTGTATATTTGTTTGTGAAATTTTGATTTTTCTTGCAAGAGTTATTGGACTTTATTTGTCAAATCTAAGGGCATTTATTATACATGTCCTACTCTAACTTGACAGCTCTTTGCCCAATTCACTTCAAACACTTTGTAGAGATATTTGGTATATGATGGCCCATGATCTGTATACTTTTTGGTGAAATTTTAATATTTTCTTGCAAGAGTTATGAGACTTAGTAAATTTTAAGGCAATTGTTTACATGTTGCTCTCTAACTTGACAACCCTTTGGCCAATTCACTTGAAACTTTGTAGAGGTATAGGTTATGATGGTTTCATGATCTGTATTCTTTTTCATAAAATTTCAATTTTTCTTGCAAGAGTTATGAAACTTTATTTGTCAAATTCAACTTTAACGCAAGATGACACCCTTTAATTGATTAATAGTTTGATAAGCTCACTTCAAACTTGCCAGATTGATTTATTAAAGAGATATCAAGCTTAATAAGGCATGCAGTTATAGGTGCATTCTAAATTGTGAACCTTTTTCATTAATCGCCTAAAGATTTAAAGTGGGTGGTGACGTGCGTATCATGTGACTTGGCACAGCTATTTATTTACCTTTATCGTACAAATTTGTCAAATCAGATCACATTACCTAGGCAATATTATATATTACTAGAAAGCTTATTTTTCCATCTTGCAATGAAACAAACAGTATGTGAGTAAGATATAACTGTGAAGAAATTGGTCATAAAACATCATTCAACTGCAAATGGTCACCTGATCTTGGCCAAGGCGTTATACAACATTGTGACTCAATTTTAAGAGGATGCACCTCGTAATATGATGTGCGAGGACATTATACAGGACTACAGTTTATGACACCTTTATTAACTGTCAGAAGATTAATTACAGGCATTACACATTTCTATTGAATTTTCTGTTAAATGTTTATTAATTTTTCTTTTTTTAATAGAAAATAACAATTTTTTTAACAAATCTATTGCACTTTCATGTTCTTAACAAGCCCTTTTGATGGTGAAACATTCACGTCGAGGTTTTGCCCTGTGATTTTTGTTGCACACTCTGAAACGAGATTCATTTGACGAGTAATATATTCAGCTGAAAAGTAATATTTAACTGTTAATATCACAGTGTCATTACTTGGAATGTAAACTAATGAGTGAGTTGTCCTGTGTTTATTTTTATTCATAAGGGATTAAAATCAATTGTCCAAAAGAAAATTAGAATATGTGAGAATGAAACAGTAAACTAAGCGTTACTAAATCAATATAGTTGATTTACTTTTATACAGGGCAAATGCCCGGTATTAATTTCTATTCAGGGCATCAGCCCTGTATAAATGCCAGTTGCAAAGAAGTTCCTGTTATATTAAATGTTTAATTCAAAAATTAAATGTTTAATTCACAATGTATTTTAAGTCATCAGTTAATAATAGGATTTACTAGTAGGGCAATTGTATTCACACATACAATCAAATCTAGACACTTATTTCAGTGTGTTTGCTACTACAATGTAGCTGAAACCTTTAAAAGGCATTACATTTGAAATGTGATAACAAAATTCCCAATTACTGACAATTACGATGCAAAATTTTGACTTGAGTGTTGGGCCCAGTCGAAAAATAGTAGAATAATCCCTGGACTGGGGAAAGCTCTTTAAACATGTCAAAGACATTAACAAACTTACATTGATATTTTTAGAGATTTATACAGTTTATAAAGATGTGAGAAGCAATGGCAGAATTTGGTTGGGGATTATCTGAAGAGCTTATGAAAAAGGCCAAGAAAGAATTAAATGAAGATCCAGACCAAACAAAGGATGCAATTTTAGCAGTTAGAGAACAGATAATTACCCGACCAGACATAAGTAAGTACAATATAAGCAGTCTCAGAGCGGATTATTACTGTACCAGATATAATACAATCTACCGGTAAGCATCAGACAAAAGAAATTATTACTCAATCAGATATCAGTAATTACAATTTAAACACAAATACAGTCCGAGAACAGATAATCTACAGACTAGATATAATTAAGTACACTAAGCAGTCAGAGAACATGACCTGACCAGTCAGAAGTATGTGTGTAGTCAGAGGACAGATAATGACCTGATCAGTCAGAAGTATGTGTGAAGTCAGAGGACAGATAATTACATTACCACACATAAGATAGTACAATCTAAACACTAACACAGTCAGAGAGACAGACAATCACCCCAACAAACATTTGATAAGTAAAACATAAGCAGAGATCATGAAAGAACAGATAATTACTTGACCAGACATAAGTCAGTACAATTTAAGCAGTCAGAGAACAGATAATT
>MJUU01005835.1:0-20359 GCA_002080025.1 Modiolus philippinarum
TGTTTCACAAACACATCTTGTTCATTCAAAGATCTTTTTCTCTGAAAACAGGAAGTGGGCAAGCGAGAGATCCGAAACTATTACACGGTTTAGGTCCCCATACTGATACTTCATGCCAAATTGCAAAAAGCTCCGATACATGGTTCCTAAGAAAAATGCGACACAATTTTTTGTGACGCCGACGACGCCCACGTCGCCGACGCAAGACGACGGATAGTGATCCCTATATGTCGCCACTGCGTGAACGCAGGCGACACAATGAAGTTGTAACCCATATATACCCATTTTTAAAAATGTTCCCTAAAATACGTTGGCAAACGAAAACCGAAGCAAGAAAAGGAAAGGGGAATTTCTAAAATCATAAATCCAACATCACGGCAATTCACAGCAAAATTTAATTCTGTTATTGAGCGTTAATTAATAGTTGTTGAGATGTATGCTATTTTCTTAGATATGGTGTACTTATACATGAGATTATATCTCATGTGTGTACTTTGTTTAGAACTTTTATCTAAATTTATGTAAATTCTAAAACCTAAAGTTTAACTCCCTTCATCGTAATTTTGTCCTTTTTTCCTTTGCATGAGGGAGATACTTCTGAGTTATTTAACAAAACTTACAAAAATTTAGATATTGAAAGTTTCCAAAAAAGAATCGGCTTTCGGGTCAGCACCGAAGTACTGACTACTGGGCTGGTGAATACCCTCGGGGACTAACAGTCCACCAGTAGAGGCATCGACCCAGTGGTAACAAATAACTAAATATCGAAGTTACTATGAATTTATTTTCTGCATATGCGCATTTCGACAACTTATGTCTCTTCAGTGCAGATAAAATCTAAACATTTGGAAGACTATAAACTCAAATGTTTAAAAACTAATAGAAAACAAATAACCAAATATGATCTAAATATAAAACCAAAATCAGCTAAGGACAGAGCTTTGCATGAGGGAGATACTCCTTAGTTTTTCACAAAATTTACAAAAATTTAGATATTGAAAGGTTCCAAAAAAGGATCGGCTTTTGGGTCAGCACCGAAGTACTGACAACTGGGCTGGTGAATAACCTCGAGGACAAATAGTCCACCAGCAGAGGCATCCACCCAGTGGTAACAAATAACTAAATACAGAAGTTACTGTGAATTTATTTTCTGCATATGTGCATTTCGACAACTTATGTCTCTTATGTTCAGATAAAATCTAAACGTTTGGAAGACCATAACTCAAAGATGTTCAAAAACTGATAGAGAACAAATACCCAATATGACCTAAATGTAAAGTCAAAATCAGCTTAGGACAAAGCTTTGCATGAGGGTGATACTCCTTAGTTTTTAACAAAATTTACAAAAATTCAGATATTGAAAGGTCCTAAAAAGAATCGGCTTTCGGGTCAGCACAGAAATACTGACTACTGGGCTGGTGAATACCCTCGGGGACTAACAGATTAAACAAGTTGTAACCTAAATGTAACTATCTGAAAGAAGCAACATCAGATTTAATTCTGTTATTGAGTATAGCTAAGCATTTGAGAATTGTAACTGATGTAACATGTTGCAAACCAAATGTAACCATTTAAAAAAATGTCCCCATCAGATTTCATTCTGAACTGTGCTAAATTTGTAGTGAGTGTAACTAGGTTTTCAAATGTAACAAGTTGTAACCCAAATGTAACTATTTGAAAAACGTCCCCCAGATTTAATTCTGTTATTGGAGGTAATATATTTAATTCTGTTATTGGAGGTAGCTAAAGCTTTTAAGAAGTGTATTTGATTTAACAAGTTGCAACCCATATTATAACCATATTTAAGAATGTCCCCTCAGATTTAATTCCTTTATTGAGTGTTTGTAATAATTGGAACTCATTTAACAAGTTGCTACCCATATACAACCGTTTTTACATATGTCCACTCAGATTTTATTCTGTTATTTTGAGTAATTAAGTTTTTAAGAATTGTAACTAGTTGTAACTCAAATGTAACCATTTAAAACAAGTATCCTCAGATTCAAATATGTACTGTTCTAAGTTTGTACAGAGTGTGACTTAGGTTTTCAGAATTGTAGCTGATTCAACAAGTTGTAACCCAAATGTGACCAGTTCGGAAAATATCTCCTCATATTCAATTCTGTACAGTAACAAATTTTCTTGGATTGAAACTATTTTTTATTGCCCCTTGTCTATGACCTTAACGGTCTACTTGTTCCTATTGCATAACCAATTTAGCAATGTCATTAAACTGTGGATGTGATAAAGTTGTTCAACAGCAATAGATACAGACCAACATATGTTGTAAAATATTTTTGGAGACTTTTCCAATATCATTGCTTTTTCTAAAACTACAAGAGTAGTCTTCCTAAGTCAGTTGTCTGTATTACAACTATATCTATGATAAGCTAAGTAGTCACTTAAGTTTATCTGTTACATCTCTTGAGGGCATTATCCATTTAAATGAATGCGGGAGGATAGGATGGGACTTCGAAAGTACCTTAGAAGCAAAAACTGTTTTTTATAGTTCTATATAAATTTAATGGGAACATGTTAAGAATGACCAAGGACCCATTTCTGATAATTAAACTTCCCATCCTACACACCCCCGACATCAATGTTAAAGACCAAACCAATTATTCATTTCTGCTATTGTTTTTTTCATGAAACTTAGCATAACCATTCCTCAAGATATTTGGGACAATTTTCAAGAATAAAAAATATAGGTCACCGAATTAGTTTTGTTGCTATGGTGCCGTGAAAAGTAGCTAAATTCGGCAAATGGTGAAATGACCAGGTTAACTTCAAACCCTTACCATATCGGTCAAAAGAGTTGAAATTGGAAACAACATGTCCATTGGACCGTGAAATTGAGGTCACAGACAAAAGCCATATAGCAGACTGTCATGTACTACTCAAGACCAACCTATATATAAAATATCATTGACCTACCACTTATAGTTACTGAGAAAATGACCTAATCACAAAAACTTAACATGAAAGTTTACGCCGCCGCTGTCGCCGTCATACTTTGTACGCATATGTCTCGCTTTCCGCGCCTTTCATCGCGGGCGAGACAAAAACAATAGGTCACCAAACTCATAAGAAAGATATGATGGAATATAATGACAAAAAAATGGCTTTTTCGGCTAACGTCACTTGATTTTTTTCTTTCAATGAAGATGACGTCACAGTAATAGACATCAAAAGTTATAGAGTATCGAAAAGTATTTTATTCACAGGAATTTGGGATTTACCACCCCTTCATCAGGATTGGAGAATTTTCATTGTATTTTTTGGACCATGGAGAAGGAGCAGTATATTTTCTTGATCACTCGAAATTTGAAAGTTAATATCTCTGGATTTTCCCTTTTGACTCATTGCTTCCTTTATAGTCTAATGTACATTAATACTATTTTATGAAGATGTTGCTTTAATAATGTCGAACCTTTTATATTTTTCATAGGCTTGAATTTATCATTTTTGTCCTTTTTTTAAAACATGAGGCTGCACATGTTGTTGTGCTAGGTATACCCCCACTCGTATTATTTTACACATTATAAAGGGAAAAATGGTTAAGTCCCGCCAAACAGGAAGTTGATATCATAAGGTGTCCAAAATGGGAGACGACGTATTCCCCCTATACATAAAGTCAAATACCAAATTTGAAAGAAATCAGCCCAGCAGTAGCTGAGAAAATTGTGACAAACTTTGGACGGACGAACGGAAGGACGGACGGACGGACAGACAAGGGTATTCCAATATACCACCCACTCATGAGTGGGGGTATAAAATGAAAATATTTGTTTCCCTTCCAGCTGAGTAAAAACATTTGGAGCCAAAAAAATCATTTCCCAGTTTGAGAAAATTGAAAATCCGAAGAACCAGACTTTTATATAGTGGCTTTCGTTTAAATGGAGGTGGAAAGGGGTCTTTTATCCTGTACCCCCTCCCCCGCTTTTTTTCAGGGATAGCCCTAGTAAAAGTTAGGGCTGTTCCAGAAATGTTTGCATGGGACCCTTTGAAGACACTTTATATAAATTTCTGCAGGTGGTTGTGCTTTCATCATCTTTTTGTATTGTACATATGGAGAGGAATTCTATAGGTGATGGGGGTTAATAGAAAGTGCCTTCAAAGGCCCCCATGTCAATTTTTATGGAACAGCCCTTAGTACAACTTGCATTAGTTCTTATAGTTACTTAGTTTATTTCAAATAATCACGTATCAATTTTACGGTATTGGCTATGAAATCAGCAACATGAAAAAATGTGCTGCAACTTTTTTTCAAAATATAATGAATCAATTCAAGAAAAAGAATAAAGCCAAAACCGAAACAAGTATTGTTAGATTTGACATTCTAACATAATTGAAATTACAAAATTTTGAAGGGCTTTCGAGAAATCCAAAAATATTATGATATTTTCAAAACTTTAATAAACAGTCAATCCGAAAACATCTGAAAGCTAACACTCTGGTGGCCAGTACTTGTAGCAGTGGTTGAAGGGCTTTCGATTTTGATTTAAGCATTTTTCTCAAAAAATGCAAAAGGGATTACACGCAAGTTATTCAAACTTTTAAAAGTCTTCTCTACTGGGGCTTCTGATAAGCGCCATACCAAAAAAAAAATGTCAAAGGATAAATAGACCAATGGACAGATAAGGCGATACAAATGTACATTAGCTTCATTCTTGGGGTGTTAAAATATAACTTTGAAGAAGTGGACATAAAGAATTGTAAGTTCCGCATAAAAATTCCCAAGCCCCTTCCGAAAATAAAATGTTGTAGAAGTGCCCCTAATGGTTTTTAATATTTTTGGACCATTGCATAATTTTTTTAGTGTAGTGACATTTCACATTAGCATACAATACAACTGAAACCATACCAGTTGTTCTAGTAGAAGTCATGACTTTTTACTTTTGTGTGTGTGTGTGTGGGGTGTTTAGCGCCACTTTCAGCAGTTTTTTTTTCGTAGCGGTCAGTTTTAGTGATGGAGGAAGATGGAGTGTACTCATAGAGAACCACCAACCTTGGGTAATTTATATTAATTATCTTACCGAACTAAACAAGAGGAGGGACAGTCGGAAACGACAGCTAATCCCCTTGCCCGTTTATTGAATGTTTGTCTAGTATAAGCACTCAAGGTAGTTGTACTATTCAAGATCTGGCTTGTTACTTAAATCTGAGCCAGTCATGCAAGAAATGTTGTGACCTTATTTCAATCAGGAGCCTCATACCTAAAGTATTNAAAGTGCTACAGGTCGTTCCTTGAGAGCATCCTAGAAAATGGTGTAAGAGCCGAAAATTTGGTTCATGAAATTTTTCATCACCATCGGGGATCGAAACACAGACCATAATTCATTCCGCATTCCAACGCTGGTTTATGCAATAAAGGTGTCACAATTTTACAATTTATATCAATTATAGGACTCTTTGAGGAATAATTTGTACATTTTATGGATGATTGCCGGCTCGTGCAATAATAGGAATATTGCCAATTCTTTTCATATGTCTACAAAAATTAATGAGGTTTAATATTGTTCCACCTTATTTAGATACAAATTATATTTTTGTAATTTGATTACTTATTTTTATTTCAAAATTATTCTAATTTTTCATCACCAATGCATCAAGTGAATGTCTTTCTGCTGATTTTCCACACCCCATCTTACAGAATAATGACAATGCGCTGCAATATGCGTATAAACAATTGTTTGTTTGGTCTTAAATGGAAAAGCCCTAAACAAAGTCGTTTCTATAACCTTTATATCTGATGCCTATTATTGCAATAAAAATTGTGTGAAAAAATTACAAGAAAAATGCACATTTCTGCAGAAATGATCTTATAATAAACAATAACAATATTACTACTTTATTATGTTTGGTACTTACTTAACTAACGAGAACACATTGTGGACATTTGCTAAACATTAATATATTAATACAAGTTGCCACATGTGTTTTCAAACTTTGCCAGTATATTTATAAAAGTTGGTATAATCATTATAAAGTCCTTTAAAAACTTCATGAACACCTTGGTTTAGAACTGTATGGAGTTGAGCTAATACATGCTTATCACTTATATCTAACAGTTTGTACATGGCAGACACCAGTGCTTTCTGAAACAATAAATAGAATGTATAAATACATGTTTATCACTTATATCTAACAGTTTGTATATGGCAGACACCAGTGCTTTCTGAAACAATAAATAGAATGTATAAATACATGTTTACATGTTTATCACTAATATCTAACAGTTTGTATATGTCAGACACCAGTGCTTTTTGAAACAATAAACACAATGTAGAAATACATGCTTATCACTTATGTCTATTGTAGATAGCAGATGCCAGTGCTTTCTGAATCAATAAATAGCTTCTATAAATACAGGAAAGCTATAACAACCCAAATATATATTTTTGTATTAATTCATGAACAGATGTGAGGTTCAAATTTTTTTCTAAACAAAATCAGTGCAACCAGTGAAGAAGGCAAACATATCAAATGTATAAAGAAACACCCAGTTACTTCTTTGTTAAAAATTATACAAAATGCTAACAAGCAGACTGATACATTTGTTTTGGTGAAAAATCAAATTAAAAGGTGAAAAATCAAATTAAAAGCTTCAAATTTTTTATTTGGAAACAATGCACTCTGTACTTTCACAGATTATTTGACTTTTATCTTTTTCTGTTTCCAAAAATCATATAAAATCATAGTTTATCTTATTTAGGTAGTTTTGATGTCTAAAACTGTGCATCCATCTTTCTCATCTAACTAGGAGTTCACTTTTTTGTCACATGATACTATGCTTTATTGATAATAAAAAATCTGAAATGAGCAAAATTAATTCGGTAATAATGCACAAAAATATGTTTCCACGTTTTAGAAAATCTGGTTTTATTAACAGGTGGTAATTATAAAAGAATATAAGATTTTCATGACTTATGAAAAGTGACATGATTGTTCTTTCATTTTTCCAAGGGGATTCCTTCAAGACACTTTTTCCCATATTTTCATAATAACATTATCATAACAGCCTATGGGTACTGTGGTACGTAACATAGCATCATCACAAAAAATCAGATTGTAAATATAAACCTTTATGCCAAAAAGAGTCTTCAGGTCTAGTACACATTGCCTCCTGAAACACTCTACTGCCAAAACAAAATATCTGAGGATTTGAAATCCAAAACATTATGTCAAAGATTTAAACACCAAAACATGTTTACTGAGGAATTTGAAGCCCAAACATAATGTCTGTGAATTTTGGATGACAAAACCTGATGCCTCAGGGTTTGAAAGTCAAAAGCTGACTGAAGATTTAAAAGCCAAAACATGATGTCTGGCGATTCTGAATGGCACATGGTAACTAAGGATTTACAGCCAAAATATGATGTCTGAGATTTGAATGGCAGAACAGGATAACTAAGGATTTTAAGGCCAAAACATGATGCCTGGGGATTTGAATGGCACAACATGATATGTAAGGATTTTAAGGCCAAAACATGATGTCTGGGGATTTGAATGGCACACCAGGATAACTAAGGATTTTAAGGCCAACACATGATGTCTGGGGATTTGGATGGCACAACAGGATAAGTAAGGGTTTTAATGCCAAAACATGATGTCTGGGGATTTGGATGGCACACCAGGATAACTAAGGAGTTTAAGGCCAAAACATAATGTCTGGGGATTTGAATGGCACAACAGGATCACTAAGGAGTTTAAGGTCAAAACATGATATGTTGAGATGTTGAATTATAAAACATGCTGACTGATGATTAAATACCAAAACATGATCTCTGTGGCTTGTAAATCCAAAACCTGACGTCTGTGGATTTAAAGGCAAAAACATGATGCCCTTAAGATTTTGATGCCAAAACATTATGTTTCAGGATTCCTTATCAAATACATGTTTGAGTATTTAACCCTTAAACATGATATCTGGGGTTTTTGATTGGCACTACATAGTCACCAGAGGATTTCAAATTGGTAGCATTATTACTGAGGATGCTACAACCAAAACCTGATGACTGATGGTTTGAAAGCCAAAACTTGATGACTGATGATTTGAAAGCCAAAACTTGATGACTGATGATTTGAAAGCGAAAACATGATAATGTTTTGAAAGCCAAAACATTTTTGACTGATGATTTGAAAGCCAAAACGTGATGACCAATGATTTGCAAGCCAAAACATGCCAAAACATGATGACTGATGATTTTAAAGCCAAAACATACCAAAACATTATGACTGATGATTTGAAAGCCAAAACATGATGTTTGGATATTTTGAATGGCAAAACATGATGGAAAAGGAGTTCAAAGCCAAAACATGATGTATGGGATTTTGAATGGCAAAACATTATGTTTCAGGATTCTTAAGCCAAAACAAGTATAAGAATTCAATGTCTTAGGGCTGTAACGCCAACCCATGATGTTTAGGCATTTAAAAATAAAAGTAAAAACATGTATGATTATTTAAATAAACAAACGATTTAAAATTCTTGTCGAACTGCGATAAAAGGTAAAACAAAAAATATATACACACAGAATTTTAAAAACATTATACAAGATGATCCACTGATGGCTGAAATATTTCCATCTTTGCCAATTACAGCCTATCACAAAGGAAAAAGTTTAAGAGATCACTTAGTGTCCAGCAAAATCAGGACCGACCAGACACGTAACAACAAGTCATATAGGGGAACATGACGTTGTGGTTGCAAGATCTGTCGAACTTGTCCCTTTACTATGGAAACGGAATTCATCAAGGGTCCTGATGGTTCTTACAAAATCAGTTCTGGTTATACTTGTATAACCAAGAATGTGATATATGCTATAGTATGTAGACGGTGTCACAAAATATATGTTGGTGAGACTTGCCACAGACTGGGTGATCGCTTTGCTGAGCATCTTCGATCCGTAAACAGCTCCCAAAGACACGCCAGTTGGTAACCATTTCGGGTTTCGCCAACATTCCATGGACTCCATGAGCGTGACAGTCCTTACTCAGGTTGACAGTTCACGATAACAGCGACAACAGTTAGAACAACAGATTAAATTCACTCTGGGGACCCAAAACCCCAAAGGTATAAATATAAAAACTAGTGTTTAATGTACTATCCTTGGACTGGTATCTTCAATTTTATTTATTTTTACATTATATTTGTTATTTCAATGCTTAAGAAATAATTCCTGGGAACTAAAATATATATACTGATTTTACCATTGGCTGGCCCTTTATGCCAAATATTTTACCCTGAGTGACAGCGAGGGGTAAAATATCGACATAAAGGGTCAACCTATTGTAAAAGCAGTATATATTCAAGCTCCCAGGAATTATTTCATTTCTAATAGGACAAATAAAGATTTTTTGAAGTGAAGCACTATAAGGTAAAGGCAAATAATTGCAGTTCCATCTTTTGAACATACTACGAAAACTAATAAATTATATACAAATTAGGTGATATTTTTGAATCAAATATTTTTATGTGGACTTTAAAGCTGATTGACAATACAAAACTAAAAGTAGAAATATCTATAGGCACATTTATTTTTATTTCCAACTGCATGTTAACGTGTGATGAATATTGGAACAGCCTTGAGTATATAGCGATTTAACAATGGGTTTGGACACAAAGCATTAAGAGATGTCATATTAGAAATGAAAACTAGACATCGGAGAGATGGCAGCCATCTCTGTGGGCCTGCTGTATATATAAGTGCAAATTTAAGTGTGTGTGGACACAATACAGGTGTGGACACAGTACAAGTGTGGACACTACACAAGTATGGACACCATCATATTATCAAGATATCAACAGAATGTAAGCAATAATCTGACTTTGAAGACAGAGGTCAAGGTCAAAGATCACCAATCATGGTTCATGACAGATCGTCTTGAAGTGATATATCAACATGCAAAATATCAAGAGCCTATCTCAAAAGACAAAAAAGATATAGCCCAGACACAACTTGTCAGTATGAAAGCAAAAATCTGCCCTTGACGACAAAGGTCAAGGACAAAGGTCACCAATCATTGTTCATGATACATCATCTTAAAGTGATCTATCTACATGCAAAATATCAAAAGCCTATCTCAAAAGACAAAAAAGTTATAGCCCGGACACAACTTGTCATTAGAAAAGCAAAAATCTGCCCTTGACGACAGAGGTCAAGGTCTAAGGTCACCAATCATTGTTCATGACACATCGTCTTGAAGTGATCTATCTACCTGCAAAATATCAAAAGCCTACCTCAAAAGACATAACAGTTACAGCCCGGACATGACTTGTCATTATAAAAGCAAAAATCTGACCTTGACGACAAAGGTCAAGGTCAAAGGTCACCAATCATTGTTCATGACACATTGTCTTGAAGTGATCTATCTACATGCAAAATATCAAAAGCCCATCTCAAAAGACAAAAAAGTTATAGCCCGGACACGACTTTGTTACGGACGGACGGACAGAGTGATTTCTATAGGGCGTCCGCCACTATGTGGCTGGGCCCTAATAATAGCTTATGTTATCAACTTCATAGAATGTCACTGAAGACAGCTTCATTTATTAAATATATATTACATGTACATCACAAAATCCGGTTAATTACCATAGTTCATCCACTAGTGATAGTTAAATTTCAAAATTTAATTGCAAGGCTTTTTTAAATTTAACTATTGAGAGTTAAATATAGTGATAATCATGATAAAGTGGTGTAATCTTTTTCTCTAATGATAAATAAAAAACACCGAGAATTGTATTCAAATAGATTTGGCTGGCAATAGCGCAATAGCAGAGCTTTATTCCACATATGTTGAATATGAAAATTTATCTAATGGGTCAGAACCTGTTTAAACTTCACAAATCATTAGAGAATCAAGTATATTACCTTTACAGATGGTAATAAGGTACATTGGTGTACATGGTCAACATAATCTGCTACAACATATACTACAACTTTACTGAATTCTTCTTTATGTGTAGATATCAAGGTAAATAATCTGGAATATATAATATGTTTTATTACACATACAGTAATATATTCTACAAAGAGATGAGATTAATGCCGAAATTATTGGATATCCACTACAGCAGATGTATAATATTTCATCTAATAAAGGAACCAAACTCAAAACTAGAGGATGACATGCCCCCGCACAAGGTTGAATCAAATTGGGATTTTTTAGCAATATTTGTGTCTGTAAGACACATATGATGCCCCTGCTAAGCACGTGTTATTCTAGGTTGCACAGATTAACTATGTACCCTCTATTACTAAATCACCAAAAATTAAAAGATGAACAATGCATATTTTGGGAAAAAAAAAATGAACCGAAATCAAAATACATACCACATGCACATCTTCAATATAGGTACAAATAAACTGCAAAATAAAAGCTTCCTAGCATCAAAATTCTAGGAGGAGTTGTGCGGACAATCTGTGTACCTTCTATTAATAATTCACCCAATAAATGACTAAGTTCAACAATGTGTATTTTTTCCATAGATGCATCAAAATCAAAATCCTTCCAACATGCACATCTTCAATATCTGCAAAATAAAAACTTCCTAGCATAAAAACTGTAGGAGGAGTTGCGTGGACAAACTATGTACCCCCTATTACTAAATCACCAAAAAATTAGTAAGTTCAACAACGTATAATTTTGACAAAAATTAACCAAAATCAAAATCCTAACCACATGCACACCTCAATATAGGTACAAAAGATCTGCAAAATAATAACTTCCTGGCATCAAAACTGTAGGAGGAGTTGCGCGGACAAGCTATGTACCCTCTAATACTAAATCACCAAAAAATGACTAAGTTCAACAATGTAAATTTTTGACAAAAATTAACCAAATGAAAATTCTTACCACATGCATATCTTCAATATAGGTACAAATGATCTGCAAAATTAAAACTTCCTAGCATTAAACCTGTAGGAGGAGTTGCGTGGACAAACTATGTACCCTTTATGAAAAATCAGCAAAACTGACTAAGTTCAACAATGTATATTTTTGACAAAAATGCACCAAAATCAAAATCCTTATCACATGCACAACTTCAATATATGTACAAATGATCTGCAAAATAAAAACTTTCTAGCATAAAAACTGTAGGAGGAGTTGCACGGAAAAACCATGTACCCTTTCGGACGGACGGACAGAGGTAAAACAAAATGCCCCACGACTTATCGTCGCGGGGGCATAAAAATCAGTGAATCCACTGAAGAATCACTTCCCTGGTCTTTGCATTTTCAGTATCTGGCATTTCCAAAAAATTCTGACAGTAAAAAGATTTGTTGTTGAAAACAAAATGAAACAAGTTCACAAATCTCAAATCTTTTAAAATTGATGGGTGTTCCATGGAACACTTGTGTCGCCTGCACTACAGAAGAGCCAATTTTAGAAAATTAGGTTGGAATCTGACAGACAGTTGTGAAGGAGTCGAAGATTAAAAAACCCAATTAACAAAGAAGCTATTTTGGCTCTGTTCACCTCTTAAATCTGTAAAATCAAAATTTTAAATAGCAGGTGCTTAACTATATCAAGTAATCAATGTATTCTGAAAGGCTGGTTGAAATATGATTTACAGTTTGAAGGAGTTCCACATAAACAAACAGAACAAGAGCTGGCGCCGAATGGCAGCCTGATATACCCCCGCTCATTATACCCTGAATCAATGTGGCAAGTGAAAATTTAATTGTGTCGGGACACAGTACAAGTATGGACACAATACAAGTATAATAACAATTATATAATCCTAGTAACCAACATTTCAATGATAACTGTCTGCACAACAATTAAAACTGCCTTACATTTTCAAAAAAAAATTGTGATGAAAAATTCCTTATATTGTACAACAATGAAAAACAATGACACCTCAGTAAACAGGAAATGCTTATAACTTAACCTTGAAATCCAAATACACGATAGATTGGACCATAAAGAAGCTATGTGCAAAACAACAATTGAATCCCACTTACAGTTTCAGAAAAAATTGTGACGAAAAATTCCATATATTGTACAACAATGAAAAACAATGATGTCTCGGCAAACAGGAAGTGCTTATGACATAACCTTGAAATTCAAATACACGATAGATTGGACCATAAGGAAGCTTTGTTCAAAACAACAACTGAATCCCACTTACAGTTTCAGAAAATATTGTGACAAAAAATTCCATATTTTGTACAACAATGAAAAACAACGACGTCTCGGCAAACAGGAAGTGCTTACCGTGTAACTTTGAAATCGGAATACACAATAGATTGGACCATAAGGAAGCTCTGTGCAAAACAACAATTGAATCCCACTAACAGTTTCAGAAAAAATTGTGACGAAATATTCCATATATTGTACAACAATGAAAAACAATGAAGTCTCGGCAAACAGGAAGTGCTTATGACGTAACCTTGAAATTCGAATACACTATAGATTGGACCATAAGGAAGCTTTGTTTAAAAGAACAATTGAATCCCACTTACAGTTTCAGAAAATATTGTGACAAAAAATTCCATATATTGAACAACAATGAAAAACAATGACGTCTCATCAAACAGGAAGTGCTTACCGTGTAACCTTGAAATCCAAATACCCGATAGATTGGACCATAAGGAAGCTCTGTGCAAATCAAAAATTGAATCCCACTTACAGATTCAGAAAAAATTGTGACGAAAAATTCCATATATTGTACAACAATGAAAAACAATGACGTCTCGGCAAACAGGAAGTGCTTATGACGTAACCTTGAAATTCGAATACACGATAGATTGGACCATAAGGAAGCTTTGTTTAAAAGAACAACTAAATCTCACTTACAGCTTCAGAAAATATTGTGAGGAAAAATTCCATATATTGTACAACAATGAAAAACAATGACGTCTCATCAAACAGGAAGTGCTTACCGTGTAACCTTGAAATCCAAATACACGATAGATCGGACCATAAGGAAGCTCTGTGCAAATCAACAATTGAATCCCACTTACAGTTTCAGAAAAAATTGTGACGAAAAATTCCATATATTGTACAACAATGAAAAACAATGACGTCTCGGCAAACAGGAAGTGCTTATGACGTAACCTTGAAATTCGAATACACGATAGATTGGACCATAAGGAAGCTCTGTGCATAACAACAATTGAATCCCGTTTACAGTTTCAGAAAAAATTTTGACGTTAAATTCCATATGCTGTACAACAATAAAAACTAGAGGATGACATGCCCCCGCGCAAGGTTGAATCAAATTGGGATTTTCTAGTAATATTTGTGTCTGTAAGACACATATGATGCCCCCGCTAAACACATGTTATTCTAGGTTGCACAGATTAACTACTGGTATGTACCCTCTATTACTAAATCACCAAAAAATAATGGGAAAAATTGATGAAGTCAAACAGGAAGTAGATGAGTGACAGACTTGAAAAGGAGAGACATGGTACAACTCATCATACTTAAGCTTCAGACCAAATATCAAATCATTATTACATACACAAGCTGAGAAATCCTCGACGAAATTTTAAATATATGGCTATAATGGGATAAATCAAAGTTTTCGTCAAACGGGAACTAGAAGAGTGACGGCTTTGTAAAGGGGAGACACGGTACAACTCATCATATATAAGCTTCAGACCAAACATCAAATCATTACTACATACACAAGCTGAGAAATTCTTGACGAAAATTTTCAATATATTGCTATAATGGGAAAAATCGAAGTTTTCGTCAAACAGGAAGTAGATGAGTGACAGACTTGAATAATGGAGACACGGTACAACTCATCATACTTAAGCTTCAGACCAAACATGAGGTTGCATGCGTTGTCGTGCTAGGTATACCCCCACTCGTTGAAATAAATCATCCAAGGAGTAGCTGAGAAAAGTGTGACAAAAATTTTCACTATGTTCAATAAAGGGAAAAATGACAAAGTGCCGCCAAACAGGAAGTTGATATAGTAAGGCGACCAAAATGGGAGACGACACATTCCCCTTATACATAAAGTCAAATACCAAATTTGAAATAAATAGGCCTAGCAGTTGCTGAGAGAAGTGCAACAAAAATTTTCACTATGTTCAATAAAGGGAAAAAATGGCTAAGGCTCGCCAAACAGGAAGTTGATATCATGGGGTGACCAAAATGGCAGACGACGCATGCCCCCTTTATATAAAGTCAAATACCAAATTTGAAATGAATCGGTGCAGTAGTAGCTGAGAAAAGTGCGATGAAAATTTTCACTATGTTCAATAAAGGTAAAAATGGCAAAGTCCCACCAAACAGGAAGTTGATACCATAAGGCCACCAAAATGGGAGGCAACGCATTCCGCCTATATATAAAGTCAAATACCAAATTTGAAATGAATCGGTCCAGTAGTAGCTGAGAAAAGTGCGACGAAAATTTTCACTATGTTCAATAAAGGAAAAATATGGCTGCCTCGCCAAACAGGAAGTTGATATCATAGGGTCACAAAAATGGCAGACAACACATGCCCCCTTTATATAAAGTCAAATACCAAATTTGAAATGAATCGGTGCAGTAGTAGCTGAGAAAAGTGCGACAAAAATTTTTCACTATGCTCAATAAAGGGAAAAATGGCTAAGTCTCGAAAAACAGGAAGTAGATATCATAGGGTGACCAAAATGGCAGACAACGCATGCCCCCTATATATAAAGTCAAATACCAAATTTGAAATGAATCTGTCCAGTAGTAGCTGAGAAAAATGCGATAAATTTCAGACGGAAGGACGGACGGACGGACGGAAGGACGGACGGATGGACGGAAGGACGGAAGGACAGACAGACAAGGGTATTCCAATATACCACCCACTCACGAGTGGGGGTATAATATCAAATCATTACTACATACACAAGCTGAGAAATCCTTGACGAAAATTTTCAATATATGGCTATAATGGGAAAAATCAAAGTTTTCGTCAAACAGGAAGTAGATGAGTGACAGACTCAAAAAGGGGAGACACAGTATAACTCATCATACTTCAGCTTCAGACAAAATATCAAATCATTACTACATACACAAGCTGAGAAATCCTTGACGAAAGATGTTCCAGACGGACGGACGGACGGACAGACGGACGGACGGACGGACGGACAGACAGACGGACAGACAGACGAACAGGGGTAAAACAGTATACCCCCCTCTCCTTCGGAGCGGGGGTATAATTATAAGTTGAGCAATGTATATTCTTGAAAAAAAAAAAAAANGAACCGAAATCAAAGTACATACCACATGCACATCTTCAATATAGGTACAAATGAACTGCAAAATTAAAGCTTCCTAGCCTCAAAACTCTAGGAGGAGTTGTTCTGACAATCTGTGTACCCTGTATTAATAATTCATCCAATAAAAGACTAAGTGCAACAATGTGTTCTTTTTTCCGAAAATGCATCAAAATCAAAATCCTTCCCACATGCACATCTTCAATATAGGTAATAATGATCTGCAAAATAAAAACTTCCTACCATCAAAACTGTAGGAGGAGTTGCACGGACAAACTATGTACCCTCTATCACAAATACACTAAAAAATGACTAAGTTCAACAATGTATATTTTTGACAAAAATTAACCAAAATTAAAATCCTTACCACATGCACATCTTAAATATAGGTACAAAAGATCTGCAAAATAAAAACTTCCTAGCATTAAAACTGTAGGAGGAGTTGCGCGGACAAACTATGTACCCTCTATGAAAAATCACCAAAAATAACTAAGTTCAACAATGTATATTTTTGACAAAAATGCACCAAAATCAAAATCCTTATCACATGCACATCTTCAATATATGTACAAATGATCTGCAAAATAAAAACTTTCAAGCATAAAAACTGTATGAGGAGTTGCGCGGACAAACCATGTACCCCCTCGGACGGACGGACGAGGGTAAAACTATATGCCCCCCGACTTATCGTCGTGGGGGCATAAAAACAATAAAGTCTCGGCAAACAGGAAGTACTTATGCGGTAACCTTGAAATCTGTATATACTTATCAGACCATCGTGAGAAAGTTTTTGCCAAAATATGATTTCATTCTGTAAAGTAGTTGCTGAGAAAAGTGTGGTTACGGACAGACAAACAGACAAACGAACGGAGGTAAACCAGTATACCCCCACTACTATGTAGCGGGGTATAGAGAAACGTGTGGTTACGGACAGACGAATGGACAAACGAACGAACGAACAGAGGTAAACCAGTATACCCCCACTACTATGTAGCGGGGGTATAATAATTAACAAATGAGCTATTCTGGCTCAGTGAACCTCTAAAACTGCAAAATCAAAATTGTAAGTATCATATGAACAACTACATCAGGTGAACAACATATCCTGCAAGTTTGGTTGGAATCTGACTTATAGTTGTGATGGAATTAGGGATTAACAAACCAGATTATCAAATGAGCAATTTCGGCTCTGTGAACCTCTAAAATCTGTAAAATCAAAATTCTATATATAAGGTGCACAACTACATCAGGTGAACAATCTATCCTGAAAGTTTTGTTGGAATAGGACTGGCAGTTTTGAAGAGGTTGCGGATTCAAAACAGACAGACTCAAAAATGAGCAAATTTGGCTCTGTAAAGCTCTAAAATCTGTAAAATCTAAATTCTAAGTATCAGGTGCACAACTACACCCGGTGAACAACTTATCCTGAAAGTTTTGTTAGAATCTGACCAGCAGTTTTGAAGGAGTTGCGGATTCAAAACCAACAGACTCACAAATGAGCAATTTTGGCTCTGTTAACCTCTAAAATCTGCAAAATCAAAATTCTAAGTACCAGGTGCACAACTACACCAATTAAACAACATATCCTGAAAGTTTGGTAGGAATCAAACAAGTGGTTTTGAAGTAGTTGTGGATTCAAAAACTGTCGGGACGACGCAGGACGACGACGACGTAAGACGACGGATAGTAATCCCTTTGTGTCGACTCTGCTTACAACAGGCGACACAATAAATTTCATAGAGGTACATGTATTTATCAGTAAAAAATAAACTGCCATACCAGTCTGTGATAAGCTGAGATTACTCATAGACAACTGATAGTTTTAAATTTTATTTACAAAAGACTCAATTAAACTTTCCTTTTTGACATTTTTAACACAATTTTATTGAATAGGAAATATTTGTGCAGCAATTGAAGATATAAATTGGTTTTCAATAGAGGTTGGTAGCCACATAAGAACCAGTAATGGGTTATTTCTAACCATCAAATTGACTGTTGATGCTACTGAACTTTCAAATAAAATTACTGTTTTCTAAATGCTCATGTAACTCCAAAAAGCAACATCATAAGATTTGAGTTTTCAAACTGATACATACAGAACAAGTTAGAAAATACTGTCATTTATCTTCATTCAAGCATTTCAATTATCCATGACTGATGTTGCCCAGGAATATTATTGAATTGACATTGACAGGTCCCTGGCATTATCCAAAATTGTCATTGTATCCCCAAAAGAACAGCTACTTCAATATTACAAATGTACCTGTCTATCATGTGGACACAACCAATCAAATCTGATGTTTCATCTGGTGTTCTTGATAAAATTTCCTGGTCTCCTTGTTGTATCAACCAAAATAACAAATGTGTGTAAGTTAAGGAATTAACATCAATACATATTTGAAATTAACATCAATACATATTTGAAATTAACATCAATACATATTTGAAAAGATGTCATAGTTTCAATCATCCTTTGTTGTTTCATCAATAAATAAATGTAGATGTCAAGTCAGATGTATCATCAAGTCACATGAGACACATGCATAATTAAATTGGGATTTAATACTAATTTCCTCCCCCTTTATTTTTGTCAGTTTTTCTCTGATCTTTAAATTTTTTGACAAATCTCACAAAAATTAACTTCTCAAAACTTGACATGACTACAAATTTCCACTTTTTACATTGACAAGACCATATCCCATGTCCTGGTCATGTTGTCAGTAGAGATATAAAAGCAGTCCATCCACTACTACAGTAATAATAAATAAAAGGCTAGTACATCAGTGAGGTGACATCAACTTGTTCTATTGTGTATACACACACTTACTTATTTTTTGTCATGGAAAAAATATCTAGATTGATAAAAGTAAGGAATTCTAATAAGAGATCCTTAAGGGGGTTCGCTTCTAATTGAAAATAAATAGGATTTCCAATAGATGTGATGTTTTGCTAGAAAATTAAAAAAGAAGTAATTTCAGAGAAAAAAATTGATAGGTTTATGATCTCGTTTTGAGATATAAGTGATTGAAAATTTGGCGGGAAACTAAACTCCTCAGATTTTTCATAGGATTAACATTATCAAGGTTTAATCATGAATGAATGTGACTGGATAAATAAAATTTAATGAAATTTTTACAGTATGCTCATAACGATGTATAAAATGAAATTATGGGAAAAATTAAGAGGGTCCATGGGAAACAAGAGTTGTCAGAAGACAACATAGCTGGCCGGGGATTCCAGTAACCTCAATGCACAATAAATTCGAAAGTAATAGAAAGCTTCCTTCACAAGAAAGTCACATATCAAATATGAACACCCTATCACTAAACAACTTAATTCTAGAAGCAAAGTTTAAGTTTTTAAAAAATTGCCCTTAGGGCAAGGTCAAGGTCAAAATGTCTACAAATATGGTACCACAAGAAAGCTCTCACCATAAGGAAGTTACATACAAAATATAAACACCCTACCACTAAAGGCCTACCTTCTAGAGGCAAGGTTAAAGTTTTTTTACAAATTGCCCTCAGGGCAAGGTCAAGGTTAAAATGTCTACAAGTATGGTACCAGAAGAAAGCTTTCATCATAAGGAAGTTACATACCAAATATGAACATCCTACAACTAAAAGCCTACCTTCTAAAGACAAGGTTTAAGATTTTTTAAAAATTGCCCTCAGGGCATAGTCAAGGTCAAAATGTCTACAAATATGGTACCACTAGAAAGCACTCATCATAAGGAAGTTACATACCAAATATAAACACCCTACAGCTAAAAGTCTACCTTCTATGGGCAAGGTTAAAGTTTTTTAAAAATTGCCCTCAGGGCAATTTCAAGGTCAAAATGTCTACAAGTATAGTACCAGAAGAAAGCTCTCATCATAACGAAGTGACATACCAAATATCAACATCCTAGCTATTCAGGTCTCAATTCCACAAGCCAGGTTAAACGCCGCCACCGGGGGTATGACAATAGCTCTCCGGACATTCATCCCGGCGAGCTAAAAAATTACGGATAAAACACGAGAATTCCGAAAATCTGATAGACCCAAATTAAATGCTTTGAGACTACTATAAGGTGTATAAAGTGATAACTAGAGGTACTGTGGCCTGGAGGGCCACAAAATGATACCCCCCCCCCCCCCCC
>MJUU01005835.1:20563-36474 GCA_002080025.1 Modiolus philippinarum
AAATTAACTAAGTCGGTAAACAGGAAGTAGATGTCCGACAAAACTGAAATCGCTACTTGCAGTATGGGACATGGTTATAAACTTGCAAACAAAATTTCAAGTGGCAGTGATTGGTAGTTTCTGAGAAAACTGTTAGGAAAAGTCTCTACAATTGACAAAAGATCTCACAAATTAACTAACTCGGTAAACAGGAAGTAGATGTTAGACAAAACTGAAATCGCTACTTGCGGTATGGGACATGGTTATAAACTTGCATACAAAATTTCAAGTGGCAGTGATTGGTAGTTTCTGAGAAAACTGTTACGAAAAGTCTCTATAATTGACAAAAGATCTCACAAATTAACTAAGTTGGTAAACAGGAAGTAGATGTCTGACAAAACTGAAATCGCTACTTGCGGTATGGGACATGGTTATAAACTTGCATACAAAATTTCAAGTGGCAGTGATTGGTAGTTACTGAGAAAACTGTTACGAAAAAATTTGTGGCTATCACAGACAGACAGACAGATGGACAGACGGACAGAGTGATTCCTATATACCCCCCTGAACTTCGTTCGTGGGGGGTATAAATATATAAGCAACACCTGACTCTTTAAACTTACTACTACTGCAAAAGATGATTTGCCATTGTGACGTGGGAAAAAAAGGCAACCATGCCCCATGATGTCAAATACAAAGAACACAGCCTTTTGATTCTGAAATGTTTACTACTTTGTTTGTGACATAACAGATACATTCAAATATGGTGACAATCACAGGCAACCAAAGGTCTCATCAAAACAAGAAATGTATCCTAACTTAAGTATCAAAATAGTTCAAGGAGACTCAAGTTTATTCCTGTTTAACACCAGGCTTGCAATTTATCACGTAAACACTCGGGGGAAAAATAATAAAACAAAAGTAGCCCACCAGGTATAACACAACCACAAACTGGAGTCTCCATGGATTATTTCATCTTTTATGAAAAAAGTTTAGATGGACAGATAGATGTCATATAAAGACAAAATTATAGAGCACTTACATTTCAAGTTGGGCCCATAAAGATTATTATTCCAAAGTCTGATGAAGAAGAACGGGGGAAATATCAATAGTGGTTCATCAGATGTAGTGTTTTGTATATACTTGTGACTTAAAATTTTGACTTTTGATTCCTGTTTCAATCTTTAAATTAAGACATTAAACTTTACCTTCAGACCACAGTTCTAAAATTGATTGAGAATTTGATTCCAAAACTTGATTATATCTTATTTCTCAAGACATACTGTGAGAAAAGGATATGTTTACAACAACTAAGGAATACTGGTATAATGTCAAACACTGTATTAGGATGGTTCAGTAAAACTTCGTTTAATATCTCATACATCAATGAGAAGGTTTCCATGGTTACAGGTATCATCAGAACACTTCCCAGCATTGTCAGTATCATGTGTTTTGTCACTGGACACTGTAAATAAATACATTGTATGTTAATCAAAATTTATAAAGAATTAAGCTGCAACATCAATAAAGAATATTTCATGAGCAAACACCAATCTTGCTGTAAATAAAATGCCCATTACAAAACAAATGATTTTTATTTCCAAAAGATGTTTTTGATAAATGTAAGGAATTTTTTTTTAATTTCAGTGTATCTAAAGTACTATTACAGTATTCAAAAGTATAGTTTAAAATTCATTTCATTTCATTTTTGTAAAATGTTTTGAAATTCAGCAGCAAAAGCAAGGAAACATCTAAATTACTAAAAATTACAACCTTGATATTTTCTCATGTAAATTTGCTCCATGTCCCATCATCTATATATCTTTGATCAGAACTGGTCTTCTGTACAGTGAAGAGCCTATGCAAAATTCCCATGAGAGTATAGTGCATAATCTCTAAATATGCACGTTATCAGTTTTTGGTGTATTTGTAAGTAAAGTACGCACAACGAAATTTGCCGCAGCTTAAATCGCTGTATCTTTTTTGTTTTAAATAACACCCTAATAAAACATATATGTATCATTTTCTAATTTTTTGCCGCTACTCTTGGTATATTTACCAAAATACTCAAAGTTCAAATAAAAATATTTTCCATAGGCCTTTATGTTAATTTCACTCAAATTTTAAAGAAATTCGATGTGGGAGTGATTGATGAATGATGTCTGCAAACCAACAAACCAATGAAAAGACACCAAATGGATCGCCGATGGATTACTTATTTGCATATAGGTTGCTTGTTTGTTGTTTATTCGGATGGCCAATGACCAAACAGAATTTTGATTTGTTTACTAATTTACATAAAAATGTTTAGGTAAATCTGAGAATAAGATTTGCAGAACCAATATCAAGTTACCATTTACTTTTATTAAAATGAATTTGTTTACAGGTAAAAAGTTTTTGTTGACACTTTGTCAAATAATTACATAATCAATTTTTTGCTTCCCGATCGAGATTAACTCCCGACCCATGTGTTTTGGTTAATCGATAGACCCCAGGGCATTATAACAATAAATACAGGTGTTCAGTTAACCAGGCATACTCCCTCTGATTTCGACTAAAATTTTCTGTTAAAATAACATAGAAGGGTAATGGAAAACTTTTTAGCCCTTTGTTGTAAAATTATGGTAATGCATGGCATGAAGCAGCCAAAAAAAAAAAAAAAAAATCTTTCCATTGGTGTATGCCATGTCATCCTTTAACATTTACTTAAAAAGATATTTTGAGAAAAGTCGCGGCAAATTTCGTTGTGGCTACTTCAGAGTCATATATGCATGTAAACATGTAATACCCAAATATAGAATTTGGACTCTCTGAAATTTTATACAAAAATCTTGTTACAAACTTTCTACATTTTCAATTTCATTCTGCCAGATTTTCTTATGATCAACTTGACAAGTACCCAGTACGGTAGTTATATATGTTATCACTGTCTCCAGGTCTATTTGTATGTTGACTAATGAAAGTGATTTATATAATAATTTGCATGTTATTATCACATCTGATGACAATTCAGCTTCCATGAGTGTACTATTGCTGCTGTTGAGGAATTAATTTCTGAAATGGCCATATAGCTCATTTAAATTATTGCAGTTCGAGTTAACATATGTGTCATGGTGTCATGTTCATTTACTCCATATCCTTTGGTAAAATATTGTTCAGCATTTATCAATAATAACTCCTGCTCAAACAAATGCTATGGCCATCTTGATCTTACTAAGAAGTATCAGCCTTATAATGACATCAAAATATAGATTTACATTAAAAGCATTGATAAAAAGCCGAATTTTACTGGGACTCGTTTCATATGCAGTAAAACCTGAGTAAATGGGCCAACCACGTGACTTAGGATTATATCCAGTTTGTACAATTTATCAAATTTTACTAAAAAAATTAAACTTCCATTTGTTGTTGTCTGGGTAACATCTTATTTTAATTTATCAGTATTTCTCTTTGCTTTTCGAGTAGGATTCTCGAGGTCGGATTGGTACAAATATGTAGTTTTCCGAATGACTGGACAATTTTGAACTCAATTTACCTAAGTTTGGTACTTTCAAAAACTAAATTATAGGCTACTTCGGTGACTTTTCTTGTTATGAATTAATTATGTCAATTTTAATTTCTATTTGTTTGAGATTATAAGATGGTGCCTTCTGTTTTCCTTTTTTCGAATCTTGCCTCTAGTAAACACAATAAAACTTAATCATCTAGATAATCGACAATGCTGTTATGATATTATTTTCAGGAAACATTATATAATCACTGTAAAATTACCCGATAGCAGTTCCCAGCTAATGAAGTAAGGTTATCACAAATCTTTGACGAGTTCACACATCTCTGATTTTGACATGCAACCAGATTAGTCAGGTGAATTATAAGAGTGGGGAAAACCATCAATCAAAGTGCTGATAGCACTAATGGAACGATTGGGCTCTACTGTACAGCTCACATGGATGAACGCAAAGTCCTTGTTTTTGGGTGGATTTTAGCGACCTGGACTGATTAGCTAAGTCCGTGTAGCAGGGTGGACGATCGCGGACTTCCATCTTAAATTACGTGACCCAACGTGGACAAATTTTTGAAAACGGAATCCTCGTGGAACCATCGCGGCCATACCGAGGAAATATTAGATGTACATATGTTTGATGTCATTGCAAACATAAAAATCGAGGAATATTTACATCCTTGGACTAACATGTTTGATTTCTTTGCAAACATACAAACCCAGGAATATTTACACCATGGGACTAACATATATTCCATTATTTGTCCCAGTCGTATCGTAGTTCATTATAAAGGGAAACCAAATGCAAGTAAAAAAATAAATAAAACATTCAACATTCCTAGATATGTATGTATTTGTTATCAAAAGCATGCTTCAATAATTGTTGAAAGAGCGCGTCTACCTAATTTGTATTCATATTACCTGAGATATTGATTTTTTTCATTGGCCGGTTTTTGTTCTATTTTTTGAAAATTACCTAGTGCCTATCTACTATATATAAAATCTAATGGCTTCCGAAAGCACTCCTGCTTTATGTGCTATATCCAGGCTTTATTTTAAATTTTAAGCTATTTATGATAAAGATTTCATAGACAACAATTTTTGACAGAATATTTTGATAAAAGCTATAAATCTGAGACCTGACAAGTGACAATTATGCAACTAGACGACGCCGAGGGATTCTTGTTGTTGACAGTGAATATTTTATTCTAATTTCCATCTACGCAAATTTCCACTTGAAAATATTTGTAAGAACAGTGGTTTGACAGAATATTCATGCTTATTTTCACGGCAACGCCAATGAGACAAACAAAATTTTAGGCTTGCAAATATCGTAATTCTAAAATAACTTGACCATCTGCATGGGAACATTTGTTGTCAAAGAAAATTACATTTATATAACCTGTCAAACTTTCTGATTATGATAATTTTCGGGAAAATGGTCAATTGTTGACATTAAGCTCAATATTTTCAATCATATTTTTCCTGACAACACAATGATTTCTAGATGCTGATGCACGCTGATTCCACATTCAACACGATGTCACGAGGGGTCCACACAGGTAAATATTTTGTCCACGTTCTCAATTAGGTTGTCCACGTTCAAGATCGCGGTGGAATTCCACGTTTGGCAAAATTTGTCCATGATGACAACAAGGATTTTGCTTTTTCCATGTGAGCTGTACAGTATGTTTCTTTAAAACAATATTTACAAATTATGCGTGTCAAACAGAATCCAGTCAAAGCTTGTTTAACTATCCTTACCAATGTTTTATTTATCTAGAACTTATCTCTACTGCAGGAAACAATTTATGAAATATATCATGTGTTAAATAATTCAGATGTAGAAGATTATCTAATGTGTTTTAATATACAGCCAATGTTAATAAGCCATCTTGCCATCTTGTGTCAGACTAGGACAGCCATAATTTAAAAGATACATAAATGAGTACCAATTCGGGACTAGTGTGCCCACAGCTCCTAGGTTGCAATGATTTAAAAATAGAATTAAAAATCAAGACAACAATAGCTCATAAAAAGACAAAAGAAATATGGTATTCCATATTCTGCAAATTCAACAAAATATTGAAATATGGTTGTAATGTTAATTTTAATTTAAAGTCTTTGCATTACTTTTGTTGTAAGATGATTAATATGATTACCCTTCTGGAGCACCTGATGTCACTCTCAGTTGCATGGGGATTCTAACTGTAAGTGTCCTGGTTTTGAATGTTGTATTTTTTATTTCTGTGCTTTGTAGCTGTCCAACGTCATTGTTTTCTGTGTTCTCCTTTTTGCCATGCCTTTCGACTTCGATTTTTGTAAATACCACTCCTTTGTTCCTTCGGTATTCTACTGCAGTTGTTTTGTCAAACAATATAAAATACTACCAATATCGCAACTGGCTATGTATAGTGTTAGATCATAGAATAGATATATATATATATAGTTATTGTTATTTGTGAGAAAATACCACTCTGGCCTTTCATCCATAAAAACTGCACGCCTAGTCTTTCTCTACCAAGATCAAACATTTATCCCATCTATTGAAGAACCACAGAATATGTTGCATTTTAACTGATGTCTGAATACATAGACAAAGAAAGCTGTCTCCAAGAGTGAATCAATAATTGCATTTTAACGGATGTCTGTATACATAGACAAAGAAAGCTGTCTCCCAGAGTAAACCAATAATTTGGATTTGCAAGGCATTCAAAATACATGTCGTCATCTGCAAGGTACCCCAATTCACAATCTATTTATAGACTAAGCAAACGGAAGTAAACAGCTGATTGAAAATACACCATTGCTGTGCAGAAAATACACATTGCTTTGTTTAATTTAAGTAGATTTAGTCAAAATCAATCTGCCAGATTTAATCACTGCATTTGTGATGTTTAGTGATTAAGGTTTATATAAATTAAGTGGTAATTTATTCAGCTTAACTTCCAACACGTGGAAAGGAAGCAATCAACCATGTAAACTAAATGACCGAAAATTGACCACTTGCTTAAAAAATCAATAACAGACTGTCATACATATTAAGTTTTAACAATCTTTATCACTGAGATAGCTATCACTTTCAAATTAATTACGGTAATTAAGTTATAACAATATTCCTGTACAGTGGTATGCGATAGATATCCACCTGTTGATATGTCAACAAATAAATTACTCCGCGAAAAACCGGAAGTGAATTGTGAACTATATTTCAGCGAATGTATTATAAAAGGTAGCAAGTAGGCAAGAAACTTCCGGTCATCCGGGTTTGGTAGGTAATGACATGGAAACGACTGTCCCAATCGTTCCAAAAACTGGAATTCAGAATAAATAAACAGTGAGTGGATTCCTCAGTCTGCTTGATTATGCATTTTTAAAGAAAAAAGATGCATACATGTGATAGCTCCCGGATCCTGCGGGAGTCTCCCGTTTTTAAGACCTGAAATTTGTCCTCACGGATTTGACTGTAAAACTCCCGTATTTCAGTTGTTGAAAATAATGTGAAAAGTAAACTGTTGTGTACCCTATAGTGCCTGTCAATCAGTTGTGCTTGGTTGATTTCTCATTGAATTTAAAGGTAATTATTGATATTTTGTTTTTTTAAATAATCACAGGTGTCATTTATAGCCTCCAGCAACATGGCCATGATTTAATTATCGTCATTTTGTTTTACGAGTCACCATGTTTACATAAGTCAAAGTGGCATGTGAAAGCCCAGTTAAGGAATTTAGGACATGTAATACACATATATTAAACAATAAACTGATTGTTTAATGTTATAAGCCCTGGTAGTCACAATTTCAAGAAGTAAAACGGATAAACCAGGTCAAAACATCGATGGTTCAATTAGGCAATTGATGTCCAGAGTTATTTCCCCTTATAGTGTGTAAAACATAGACCAAAAAAACTTTCCGGTGTTACCTTTACTTAAAATCATCTATCAATTCTTAAGAAATGAAAGGTTACATCACTTTTAAGAATTTTTATTGGATTTTACTATATATTGTTTAAATATTTGCAAATTTAAAAATATTAGTATACTCAATGAAATAATATTAGAAACATTTATATTGTAACTTGATTAAATTTCTTTTCGACCCTGAGCTAGCTGATCTGTTAATGCCAAAGGTAAGGAGAAGGGTTTAATTGAGACTATAAATCTGGTACTGCAATTGATAAGCAGTTGACTAATAACCTTAGTGAATCATAAAAATATGGTTCATGTTTGATCTGTTTCATTTTTAAGTACTCATATAACACACTATTAGAACCATCGAAGAGTAAATATTGTCCGCTAAAATCGACCTGAAAAAATCTCCCTCATTGACCCCTCAATCTCCTGGTTTTTGGAGAGAGATCTCCTGCATTGGCATCCTGACCTTATCACATGTATGAAGATGGCACTTAAATTTTCAGCCCAAATAGACAGGAATCCAGTTTCAGCAGGGGCGGTTTAATCAACTTACACCGTATAATCGCTCTATATTTCTTCATTTATACATTATACATGTAGTTTTTACAATATTAAACAGAAATTCAAATTAGACATATCTTACAGTTTGTAGTATTTTGTGTAGTAAACCACATATCANGAAGATTTTTGAAGAAAAGTTTACGACGGACGGACGGACGGACGGACGGACGGACGACGGACGACGGACGACGGACGCCAAGTGATGGCAAAAGCTCACCCTGGCTATAGCCAGGTGAGCTAAAAAAGTGTTCAATGGTTTCAGGTTTTTTAGTATCACATCTATTGCATAACCGTGAGGAAATTAAATTATAGTTAAATAAATGATCATTTAGACCACTCAACCCAAGTCTAATACGTGTATGATTTATTTTATTTAAGTATCAAAACAGTTCAAGAAGACTCAAGTTTATTCCTGTTTAACACCAGGCTTGCAATTTATCACTTCAACACTCCGGGGAAAAATAATAAAACAAAAGTAGCCCACCAGGTATAACACAACCACAAACTGGAGTCTCCATGGATTATTTCATCTTTTATGAAAAAAGTTTAGATGGACAGATAAATGTCATATAAAGACAAAATTATAGAGCACTTACATTTCAAGTTGGGCCAATAAAGATTATTATTCCAAAGTCTGATGAAGAAGAATGGGCCAGAAATATCAATAGTGGTTCATCAGATATAGTGTTTTGTATATACTTGTGACTTAAAATTTTGACTTTTGATTCCTGTATCAATCTTTAAATTAAGACATTAAACTTTACCTTGAGACCACAGTTCTAAAATTGATTGAGAATTTGATTCCAAAACTTTTGATTTTATCTTATTTCTCAAGACATGCTGTGAGAAAAGGATATGTTTACAACAACTAAGGAATACTGGTATAATGTCAAACACTGTATTATGATGGTTCAGTAAAACTTCATTTAATATTGATTTAGATTTTGATCCCTTTACCCTTGTTCATCTCCCAATTCTTAGCACTATACCTGATACTGTGAGAAAAGGATATGTTTACAACAACTAAGGAATACTGGTATAATGTCAAACACTGTATTATGATGGTTCAGTAAAACTTCGTTTAATATCTCATACATCGATGAAAAGGTTTCCATGGTTACAGGTATCATCAGAACACTTCCCAACATTGTCAATATCATTTGTTTTGTGACTGGACACTGTAAATAAATGTTAATCAAAATTAATAAAGAATTTAGCTGCAACATCAATGAAGATTATTTCATGAGCAAACACCAATCTTGCCATAAATAAAATGCTTATTACAAAACAAATGATTTTTACTTGCAAAAGATGTTTTTGATAAATGTAAGGAATTTTTTTTTTAATTTCAGTGTAACTAAAGTACTATTACAGTATTCAAAAGTATAGTTTAAAATACATTTTATTTCATTTTTGTAAAACGTTTTGAAATTCAGCAGCAAAAGCAAGGAAACATCTAAATTACTAAAAATTACATCCATGATATTTTCTCATGTAAATTTGCTCCATGTCCCTTCATCTATATATCTTTGATCAGAACTGGTCTTTTGTACAGTGAAGAGACTAAGCAAAATTCCCATGAGAGTGTAGTGCATAATCTCTAAATATGTATGTTATCAATTTTTGGTGTATTTGTTAGTAGAGTCATATATGCATAACTTTTCTTGTTATGAATTAATTATGTCAATTTAATTTCTATTTGTTTGAGATTATAAGATGGTGCCTTCCGTTTTCCTTTTTTTGAATCTTGCCTCTAGTAAACACAATAAAAACTAATCATCTAGATAATCGACAATGCTGTTATGATATTACATGTATTCTAAGGATACGTTATATAATCACTGTAAAATTACCCCAGGGCAGTTCCCAGCTAATGAAGTAAGGTTATCACAAATCTTTGACGAGTTCACACGTCTCTGATTTTGACATGCAACCAGATTAGTCAGGTGAATTATAAGAGTGGGGAAAACCATCAAAAACTGGAATTCAGAATAAATAAACAGTGAGTGGATTCCTCAGTCTGCTTGATTATGCATTTTTAAAGAAAAAAGATGGCACTTAAATTTTCAGCCCAAATAGACAGGAATTCGGTTTCAGCAGGGGCGGTTTAATCAAGTTACACCGTATAATCGCTCTATATTTCTTCATTTATACATTATACATGTAGTTTTTACAATATTAAACAGAAATTCAAATTAGACATATCTTACAGTTTGTAGTATTTTGTGTAGTAAACCACATATCAGTTTATCTTTACCACCACTACTTTCTGTTGTAGATACTTGTTGGGCAAGACCACTCAAATATCCAGTCAGCTGTAATAGATCATCTATATACCATATAGGGCTTTATTTAAAGAATAAATAATGATATACATATACCCAATAATTGTAAATTTATTCATCCACTTCAGAATAACAGATAAAATCCTGTAGTCTGAAACTTAATATTTTCTTCATAACAACTCCCTTTCTAAATAAACTGAAAAATCACTATTATATAAAAGAGCCCCATGCATTCCTGAATCCGACAAAGACAATAATGAACTCTCAAATTATGGAATAACAGTATCTTTTCATGTAATAAATTGTGAGTCTTCCATTGAAGACATGTGTCGCCTGCTGTTGTCAAAATTGATCTAGGAAACACAAATTTCTAATTCATTAAACAGGCAGTAGATGTCCCACAGACCTGAATTCGATAAGCGCAATATAGAACCCCATACTTAAATAACACACAAAATTTCAAGTGGCTGTGATTTATAGTTGCTGAGAAAAGTGTTACGAAAATTTTTACCATTGACAGTACTTGTTGAAAATATTCCAAGCCGGTAAACAGGAAGTAGATGTCCGACAGACCTGAATTTGATAAGCACAATATAGAACCCCATATTAAAGTCACATATATAATTTCAAGTGGCCATGATTTGTAGTTGCTGTGAAAAGTGTTACAAAAATTTTTACCATTGAAAGTACTTGTTGAAAATATTTCAAGTCGGTAAACAGGAAGTAGATGTCCCACAGACCTGAATTCGATAAGCGCAATATAGAACCCCATACTTAAGTCACACACAAAATTTCAAGTGGCTGTGATTTATAGCTGCTGAGAACAGCGTTGCGAAAATTTTTACCATTGACAGTATTTGTTGACAATATTCAAAGTCGGTAAACAGGAAGTAGATGTCCGACAGACCTGAATTTGATAAGCACAATATAGAACCCCATACTAAAGTCACATACAAAATTTCAAGTGGCTGTGATATGTAGTTGCTGAGAAAAGTGTTGCGAAAAAAGTGGGATGGACAATGCCAACAACACCGCAAGACAACTAAATAAATTCCTATATGTCGCCACACACTCTGTGTGCAGGCAACACAATAAATGGTGTTCAAAGTATACATGATAAGGTGGCTGCTAAAAGCTAGCATGATGCTTTTTTTTATTATTATTATTTTTTTTTTAAATGTTAGTGTTAAGTTCCACCTGTTTTAATGGTTGTAAATCATTTTCACATCAACACAACATATGTTCCAAATCCCTTATTTTTAAGTAATTGTGATCAGAAAACAAACATGACTACTGACTTGTACTGTGAACAAACTGTTCAAAACATAAACCTTGTTCCTCTGATATGTGCAAGATAAAAGATCATGCTACTGATCTACATTGTTGAAAAACAATATTAAACATGGATGTTCTTCCTCTGACAACTGACTAGACAACAGACAGTGATAATTACTTACATTGAGAACACATCGTATAAAACATGTTAATATAGCAAAGATAGCAGGAAACACTTACAAGGGCCGAAAATTACAATCACATGGGAACTGCAAAAGAAAAACAATAAAAAGACAAAAGGAAAATGTAGACAACGATAGGAACTTGTTCTACAAACTTGTCTACAAACGTAGACAACGATGTGCCTTGTTCCTCTGAACATTAATCTATTATGAACTTCTCCCAAGGGAAACGTTTTCCTATAGTGTTGTTTGGTGTGTATAGTACAAGAGCGGATAGGCAAGGGCACTACACGCACCAGACAACACTATAGGAAAACAGTACCGAAGGAGAAGCCCATAATTTATTTAGTACAGTTCTGGAAGTCAAGTGAGGTATATTCCCGTCTTCAAGAATAGTATCCTGCTGTCAAGGTATACAAATAACTGTTCAAATATAGTGACGCCAGATTATCCAATGAAATTGTAGGATTTTTACCTGTTATGTATAATACAGTAATAATGACTTATATTGTGAAAACATGAACTTTGTTCCTCTGAACATACAGTGATAATGACTTACATTGTGAACACATTATAGAAAACATGAGCTTTGCTTCTCTGACATGTGACTTATGAGCTGTCGCCGAATGGCATCCAATTATACCCCCACTCATTGTACCCTTATTATATATGGTAAGTGCAAATTCAAGTGTGTGTGAACCCAAAAATGAATTAAGCATAGTACAAGTGTGGCGACAATACAAGTATGGAAACAATGATATAATCCTCAAGGAAAAATTACCCTTTAATGCTAAAAGTGCCAAAATTGACTAAGTTGGTAAACAGGAAATAGCATCCTGATTGGTCTGAAAACACATCCCACAATATGGCATTACTATACAAAGCCTGTGACAAAACTCAGATCTGTACCTTTAACCATATCAGAGAAAAATACGACGAAAGTGTTACGGACGGACCCACACACACACCCACGCACACACAGACCGAAAATAGTATACCCCTATCCCCATTGGGAAGCGGGGGTATAATGTGCCTTGTTCCTCTGAACATACAGTGATAATGACTTAATAATCCTCTGAACATACAGTGATAATGACTTACATTGTGAACACATTGTATAAAACATGTGCCTTGTTCCTCTGACATGTGACTTGACAACAGATGGTACCATATGTTTAAACACACTGTGACTTGGGTAGAATCTGTAACTGATAGATCTATATTCTGTCAAAAATAAAATTAATGCACAAATCAATGAAGTAAACAAAAAGTCATGAATGTTTTATTTCCTGTAATTTACAATATTAAAAGTTATGTAGATCATTCTGTATTCTTAATTCAAATAAACATGAAATGTGAAAAATTACTAGATCTGCATTATTTCCATGATGATTTCTATCATATTTTAGTATGTGTTTAATACCATAAATGATGAATTTCTCACAATATGTATGTTAAATCTTGAGAACAGAGGAGTGCCAGCCAAGTAGCTTATATTGAATTCTGGTGTGAAATTGATGCTTGTCCCTTCAAATATAAAATTCTTATGTTTAAATTTGGATAGCCTGGAGCATAGCCCTCATTCAAAGCTCAATCCTTTGGGCTTAGCTTTGGTTTGTTTTAATATTTATTACTGCAGTACAATATTGATGTTGTCTTGGTATCTTTAAAAGCATCCAGCAAACTGATGAGACATGAGTGTTGATATATTTTGCACTTAATTACATATCACTTATTAGCAGTACCACACACATGAACTTTGTTTTGAACATTCATTCATTCTGCAGGTCTCTAAAATTTGATAAGCTATTGAAATTAATTTTAGCAAAAAGTTTTGATGTGGATGGTAACTAGTGAAAATGCTATCGTCATCAAAAACAAATCTCAGCGACAGCTGGTTTAGTGCAGTTGCAAAGGTCTGCTGAACATGTATGCTTAGATTATTTGTATTCATATAAATCTTTTAAAAAATGAGATACACTGTAATGTTCACTTATGCCCCTTCTAATAACTTGGCATGGAAAATCATCAATTTACCTGTATTTTGAAAGCCTCTATTCATTCTAGTTATAAAAATATTAAAGTCTTATGCATTTACAAACTAAACAATGGGACTTAAACATTCATTAACAAATCCCTAGGGATAAACCAATTCCACTTATCTAAGTACAAATGTATAACATGACTAGTAAATTACCACTGACTGTTCCAACTTATGTAATAAATCTTTAAACTGTGATATGTCACATGATACAACTACTGTTGACACAAGTGAAAACAGGTCATCACTAAGGTAAGGTGTACTTCCAATTATTCCAACATCTGTATCAGTTTCCATTGGCATAGATTTCACACTGTTGACAGACTGTTGCCTCAACAGAATAAAACATCTTTCCAGAATATCAGTTTTAGTGTCATGTGGTATCTGGAGGCCATCTTTCAGATTACAGGACTGCATGAGGAAATCAATAGCTGCCTTCAAGTTCGCTTCAGTCTAAAGAAAAAGTAATTAAAACATAAAATTATTAATGATAAATATACTGTTAACCCTTCTAGAGCAAATGATGCTTTACCTGTTTACACAGGAATTTGCTAGTGCACAGTTTTTAGAACTATAGGATGGCATATCCCAGAGAAAGGTTCAGAGTGTGGTGTCTTGGTAATGATAATTATATCTAGCCACCAAAAAGTGAACTCACCACCAAACAGAATTAGACAATAGGATGTAATGTAATAAAATATGTTCATCTTTGATTTGAGAATAATATATGTAGTGCAAGTTTTGCAAATATACTATTGATGCCATCTAAATTTTGATGGGATGCAATCATGAACATTTTTAATTCAGTGTTTCATATGAAAACTAAAATAACTGTGAGCAAAGCTCTTAAAAACATAGTTTAGTTTAAACTTATTTTATTTGTTCATAAGTAACAAAAGGGATCAGACACAAGTTAAAGAAACTTATGAAGTCATCTCCCGTATATATACAATTATTACAATAATAAATAAGCATGCTTATACAATTAACATAAAATATAGCAATATCATGTTTTGGATAAGAAGAATAACATATGAAAACTGTAGTATTTTGACAGTTTAAAGATACTCGGTAATACCTTTAATGGTGTGTATGGTGTTCAAACAACATGAAATCTTTTCGACTTTTTAATATATTCGTATACGAGCTTGAATGTATATTCGTTCTGAGCATCTGTTAGTGCTGGGTTACCACAAGTTAAAAGTTGAAGGTCTATATTACAAATATTTGGTAACCAAGCAAGATTTACAAGCAAAGAATTTCGTATTATTGTAAAATGGGGACAATTGAAGAAGAAATGGAATGAGTCTTCGCGAACTGCGCCACACAAACATGACGGGTCAGATATAATGTTTACCTTATATAAATCATAATTGAGAAATGAGGCTCGACATCTAAGTTGTGTCAGTATTATATTTAATTTTCGAGGGCCAACACTGTAGTAGCTAGGAACTTGGACAATGTCGTTTTGCTTTCGCAATTCATTTTTAAAACACGAGACAGAATTCACATTTCTTAGTGTTAGCTCTAACTGGTTCCACTGACGAATAGTTGCGGGGATGAAAGAGTCATAAGTTGTCGAAAGTCTACAATATGGTACAATAAAATTTTCTCCATCACGCAAGGGATATATAGTGGTACTTTGAATTTTTGGAGGTATTAAACTACAAAGATAACTCGGAGCATTGCCATTTTGTATATTATAAAACATTTGTAGTCTTCTCCTTTTTCGCCTCTCCGCTAGTACTTCCCACCCCAATTCTTTATAAATTAAATGCAAACTTGTAAAACTTGGCAATCCAGAAACAATTCTTGCAGCTTCTAGCTGTAACTGTTCAAGTTTATTTGAATTTCCCAACCCACAATTATCCCAAACTTCACAGGCATATTCAAATAATGGCCTGATGTATACCAAGTATAATTTTTCCAAATTTGTTCGACACAGCCTATACTTCAATTTCCGAAGAACATTTAAATGTTTAGATATACTTGAAACAATATTTTCAATATGTATATTCCACTTAGCATCACTGCTAAACGTAACTCCTAAATGCTTGTGACAGTTGGTAATAGGAATATCTTTACCATTTAGTGTAAAATTAAGATGTGGAAAATCTGTATTAGAAAATAGCATTATTTCCGTTTTATCCGGATTGAATGACATTAACCATTT
>MJUU01005835.1:41595-64645 GCA_002080025.1 Modiolus philippinarum
CGGATATTCTCCAAAATTGCAGGGCAGGTAGATCTCATCATGCTGATCATTTTTACTCCGTCAGAATTTTGATATCTGTAATGGTTTTCAAGTAATTTGCAAAAAAACAGCAATTTACCCCTATGTTCTATTTTTAGCAACAGCAGCCATGTTGTTTGGTCTACAGACATAAAAATTAAAAACTTGAAAGAGCATACCCTGGTGATGATTCAGACCAAGTTTGGTTAGTATTGGCCCAGTAGTTTCAGAGGAAAAGATCTTTGAATAAAATTAACGGACAGACGGACGGAGGATGGACGCCGAGTGATGGCAAAAGCTCATATGGCCTTTGGCCAGGTGAGCTAAAAATTATTAAAAATTATGATACTTAAACCTCTAGCAGATGTTTAGTCGGCAACATAATTCAAAACCAAATCCCAAATAGCTCTTACCATTCTTTAAAGTGCTTTTTATTTCGAATAAAAAATAAACAACTGTACAAACTAGACTGCTGTCTTCTCATTGACTAAGAAAGTATTTAAAAATTCAAAAATGTGCTAACTTACTGCAAAACATCATAGTTATTGTGTAGGGAATATCTTTGTCCAGTCTGGCTAAACATGAAGACCATACTTTAAAACAAATGTGCATATTTAATGTTTGTTTGTCCGGTGTAGGAGTTATTTCCCTTCTTGGGTTATTTAACAACCCGGTCAGGTTACTACATCTCATCGGGTGACAAGCGAAAATATTTGGTCTGACCCGCAGAAATCGGGTGAGTTAACAGGTATGGTTTGACCAAAAACACAAAATTTATCTAGAACTGACAAGAACTCCTGTAATTGGAAAATTATCTATTGGTTTTGTATTTTCATTAAACAAGATCTGCAAAAGAAAATTTACAATGAATGACAGACAAGTGATAGAAAAAGCCATGACTATAGCTAGATGAGCTGCAACAACAATAATTTACCATTTTACACTTCAGCTGATCCAAAGACCAGTCCACAATATATTTAAACATCTTTTCCGACTTCTTTCCATCTTTCTGGAGATTTTCAGACTCGTCTAAAAGTAAAGCATAAGTTTGGGTAACAGGTGGTAAAATTGCATCATGGTCTGGAATTTTCCTAAGTAGATTCAGTAAAGAAAAGACAGGTTCTGCCAGCATTTCTACATACTTCTTACAAAGAATTAGAATATCCTCTCTAACATATGGTCTCCTAATTACCTGTATAAAAGATAGAAAAAATATCACATATGCCAGTAATTTCAAGTAAGTTTTTAAAACATGTCAGTGCAAAGAAATAAATGTCCAAGTGACAAGATTTGCTACGCCTTCAGTCCAAATTCCAGAACAAATTTTGTCATAATACATTTTGGCTGATAGCAAGGTAGCTTGGACTGAGAAAGTGAATGAAATGAAAAAATCTTACCAAAATGACTTCGTATATTGCAATCTATAAATGCATTAAAGTTCATGGTTAAATTTGGTGTAATTCAAGCTGCATTTCATTACAAAGAGAGGTTAATTACCATTGATTTTAACATATTTTACTAACTTAAAAACCTTTTTGGAAATCTCAATAATAATGATTTGATTTTAATGTAGCAAAGATATCAATATATTATTTGCGAATCCAAATGGATTCCCAAATTTGACCTTGCTTTTACACACTAATGCAAAGGGAAGCAACTCTAGACCGGACAAGCACAGAACGTTTCCAAAGTAAACTAACCAAAATATAAAAATAATTTTCTCGTGACATGTACACTTTCCATACTCCATATCTTTGGTGAACTTTTTCAAAATAATATGACCTTTAATGTGTGGATATGTTTTGTTTTATATCTCAATAGATTTCATATGCCAGGATGTTGGTTTATAAGGATTTCTTCTGTAAATGTGACATCTTGTCCGGTGTCCAATGATCCTGATTGAGTGAACAAGAGGCTCTCAAGAGCCTGTATCGCTCACCTGGTCCTTGATTAACATAGACATTTTATGTTAAAGCCCATATACATGTATATAATATAACTATAGTTCCAATATGCCCAATTAGTTTAAGGGACATAGTGTTCCCCATGGGTCTAATGTTAAAATATGTTCCCTGTTGGCAGCCATCTTGGATAAAGTGGGAACCTGAGAAATTTTTTTTTTTTTTTCTTTTCAGGGGTCCACATAAAAACTATTTTGACTAAGTTTGATTCCATTGGCTCGGTAGTTTCAGAGGAGAAAATCTTTGAATGAGTTTTCCCATACGGTCCAATTTTAAAACTATCTTCCCTGCTGACGTCTATGTTAAATATAGCGCGGACCTGAAAAACACCTTTTTTGTTAGGGACCACCAAGGGACTATTGTGGCCAAGTTTGGTGAAAATTGGCTTAATAGTTTCAGAGAAGATCTTTGAATGTGTTTTCCCATAGGGTCCAATGTCAAAACTATGTTTCCCTCTGTGGCCATCTTGAATATCGCAAGGACCTGAAAAACAGCTTTTTTGTAAGGAACCACCAAAGGACTATTGTGGCCAAGTTTGGCGCCAATTGGCTCAATAGTTTCAGAGAAGAAGATCTTTGAATGTGTTTTCCCATAGGGTCCAATGTTAAAACTATGTTTCCCGCTGGTGGCCATCTTGGATATCATGTTGACCTGAAAAACACCTTTTTGCAAGGGACCAACCAAGGACTACTATGGCCAAATTTGATTTCAGTTGGCCAAGTAGTTTCAGAGGAGAAGATCTTTGAAAGTCTTTTCCAATAGGGGCCAATGTTAAAACTATGTTCCCCACTAGCGGCCATGTTGGATATAGCACAAACCTGACAACCAGCTTTGAAGTAAGAAACCAACCAAGGACTATTGTGGCCAAGTTTGGTTCCAATTGGCTCAGTAGTTTAAGAGGAGAAGATCTTTAAATGTGTTTTCCCATAGGGTTCAATTTTAAAACTACCGTATTTTTTCTATTGAACTCCCGGGGCTAAGACAATCTGCCAAAGGGGGGCCATAATAAGAAGTACACCTTTTCAATTCAAGCACAGCAATATTTAGTGTTATTCGACTATCAACTAAGGCAAAATGTACAATATGTGCATTTTAGGAACCAAAAATGGTATATTTAGAGTGTTAAACTATAGGTAAATGTTTCTCTTTTTTATTTTTAGCTAGATAAGTAAGCGAAAGTCACACATTTTTGGCAAAAATGGGGGCGTTTATTAGGAAATGAAAGTTAAATTAAACAAAATTTAGGGAGGGGGCTTTAATTAGAAGGGGGGCTAAAATTAGAATAAATACTTTATGTTCCCCGCTGGCGGCCATCTTGGATATTGCGCGGACCTGAAAAACAGCTTTTTAGTAAGGGACCACCAAAGGACTATCATGGCCAAGTTTGGTGCCAATTGGCTTAATAAATTCAGAGAAGAAGATCTTTGAATGTGTTTTCCCATAGGGTCCAATGTTAAAACTATGTTTTCTGCTGGCGGCCATGTTGGATATCACGCGGACCTGAAAAACAGTTTTTTGTAAGGGACCACCAAAGGACTTTTGTGGCTAAGTTTGGTGCCAATTGGCTTATTACTTTCAGAGAAGAAGATCTCTGAATGCGTTTTCCCATAGGGTCCATTTCCAGCTGGCGCCCATGTTGGATATCGCGTAGACCTGAAAAACAGCTTTTTAGTAAGAGACCACCAAAGGACTATCATGGCCAAGTTTGGTGCCAATTGGCTCAGTAGTTTCAGAGAAGAAGATCTTTGAATGTGTTTTCCTATAGGGTCCAATGTTAAAACTATGATTCCCACTGGCGGCCATGTTGGATATCGCGTGGACCTGAAAAAACAGCTTTTTAGTAAGGGACCACCAAATGACTATTGTGGCCAAGTTTTGTGCCAATTGGCTCAGCAGTTTCAGAGAAGAAGATCTTTGAATGTGTTTTCCCATAGGCTCCAATGTTAAAAATATGTTTCCCGCTGGCGGCCATCTTGGATATTGGGCGGACCTGAAAAACAATTTTTTTGTAAGGGACTATCTAAGGACTATTGTGGCCAAGTCTGGTTACAATTGGCCCAGTAGTTTCAGAGAAGAAGATCTTTAAATAAAAAGTTTATGCCAGACGACGGAAGGATGGACGAAGGACGCAAAGTGATAGCAAAAGCTCACCCTGGCATTAGCCAGGTGAGCTAAAAACAGAAACAAAGGCGGTAATTGGCAAATCATCTATTGCTAGATGGGAAGAGGTTATATTTACCATATTTAACTGTTGAATCAACAAACTTGTAAGCTGTATAGAAGCCTCTTGTTGATTGGTAATGGTCTGATTATATTAATTGCTTGTTAGGGGGTATATTTACCATATTTAATTGTTGAATCAACAAACTTGTAAGCTGTATAGAAGCCTCTTGTTGTTTGGTAATGGTTTGTTTCTTATGTAGTCTTTTCTCAATAGTAATTATCTCATCTTTCAACTGCAAAATTAAAAACATTACTAAAAATCAAAACAATTTCACAATAGAACCTGAATTTAGCTCCATAATTGTTCCGAAGTTTTGCTGCAGGAACCATCTATCTCTGTAATTAAAAGAGACCATGACCTTTAAACTACTGACCCTAATATCATTAGATGACTGTCTTCTTTACACCCAAAGCCTTCACCTGTAAAAGTTCTATTCAGAAATATGAAGAAATACTAATGTTATGCTCTGACAACAATACGTGTTTTGGAGGAATGGAAAGGTAGGAAGGACATAGATAAACCTTCATTATTATAAACCCCATTCTCTTCACACAGAATACAACTAGAACCTCATATGAACCAAGAACTCAACATTACTGGTCTTAAACATGAAAAACGGTGTGTAAAACACATAACAAATCATTATCATATGATACCATGTTTATTGAAATGTATTGCAAATGATATCTCAAGAATAAGCTTAAATATTCAAATCTAAATGTTGTAATGTTACATGTATCTCAAATAAACAATGCACATGAGACAAAGTCTGTGCAAACACATGATAAAACCAAGCAATGGAACAACACTTTTATTGTTGTTCTTCATCTTCAAGTATATTTAACCTGAGGGTATCCATGTAAACATGTACAAGAAAAATTTTTTAAAAAAGTACACCAACCTTAACAACAAACTTGTCCATTTTCTCTAACAAATCTCCTTCTTTACACACTGATTTAAAACATGTAGTAATAACAATCTCAATATCCTTATCTAAAGTCTGTCCACTCTGAAATAAAAACAAACACATGGGTCTGACAGATATAAATTACCAAATCACAAGTGTCAGTACAATATCAATTCAATATCGTTCAATTTTCTCTTACTAACTTTGGACCTCCATTCGAAAGCCGAGCGATATCCTGTAAACGGTGACAACTCAACACTTTTAACACAAAAATTCATACGAGTCCAACATTGGTCCTCTATATCTTCTCAAAGTTATTGAAAGTCACGAATTGTTCTTTATGCATAAGGATGTCCCTAGCAACGTAGTCTTAGCTTTAGACAGAACAATGTCAGCAGTCATGTACATGTACAAATGTAACATCTGGGTTGCGACATTAAAGTGGACTCAGCCGCCACAAAAACTTAGTCAGCAAAACTTCCATTGCGACCACTGCAACATGTACACTTTTCTATTTTATTTGTGATATACAATAATAATAGGATTATGTAAATAATTATAAACATTACGGTGTTGTTATACATGTAAATGAAAAATTAGAGTCATGCTTTAGACATTAAACAGTCTTTTATCTGACATAGCTGTTCTCAAAAGTATTATACCACCAACAACGGGTAAACCAACAGGTAAAATTCCGGAGAAATAAATAACCCAGAATGGGGAAATATACATTTGTAGTAACGGGTAAATTACCCGTTCTAAGACCACCAAACGGGTAAAATCCCATAGAAAGGATAAATTAACCATCAAAGATAAAACTCCAAATGGGTGAATCTAGAGAACGGGTAACAGCCAGCTATATAAGGAGCATGGAACCAACCCAAGTTCATTCTGCCTCTGACGAAGGTCTTTGAAGGACCGAAACCGGTAAGGCTACGTCACCATCAGGCATTATCTATATAAGTGTGGCAGCACCACTTTCTTTTATTTCTACTATAAATTACCAAATCACATTTTTGTTACATATAATTTTAACACAAGTCAGTGTAAAAATTCTTTTTTAGTTATGCATCAAATAAGAACATAAAAAGTTTTTACCTCTCAGCTTAAAAGTGAAAATTTATAAGAGATCATTGTTTGGGAAAACAATTTTGCGAAAACAGTTTTACTTCTCATTCATAAGATGCATAATGCAGGTATGATGGTGAACCAGTTAATTCCCTGTTTCAGAAACTAAGGGCTTTTCCATTAAAATGTAGATATCAGGGTCGGAGGGGCAATTTTCTACTACCCCCACAACCAAGGGTAATGGATAAATATGAGTATGGCAATAGAGTACAAAATCAACAAGAACCCACAGGAATTTTCATTTTCTGCCCTCCAACCCTGGTACATCCTTTTTAATGGAATAGCATTAAGCAATCTTGGTAGAACGTTAACCATAATAAGTTGATTGGAGAAAAACTTCACATAACGTTATGTCATTGGTTGAAAATTGATTTTTTATACAATAAAATTTGAAAGTATTGTAATAAAACTTAAGATTGACTGGGCGGAGTTTGCCTTAAACTTTGAACTTGGGTAAATCTACTTTTTCAGTGTAGTGCCAACATTAGGTGTTAAAAGATTACAATCAAATTAATCATTAATTATCATGTTGTTATTTGTATAGTGAACATTTTTCAGCAACAAATAGTTTGTAATTTGTATGCCCCAAGATATCAATAGGAACATTCACTAATCAAACAATTATTGATCTATTAAAAAAATCACCCTGCAATTAGTCTATTGTACCTGTTGATGTTTTGGAATGACCAGATTCTGAATGACAAGTAACTCCGCCCAGTCAACCTAAACTTTTCTTACAATACCCTTAACAGCCCAGTTTCTGAAACTTAAATTAAATTTCTTATCATTGATACATGTATCTTGACTGATCACTGATTGTTTTGAATATTCCAGATTCCCATTGCCTTTCATTGGGCTACAACACTGATTTTTGCCAAACATAAAAAAAAATTCAAATTATGTGAGACATTTTTTTGACAGTTATAGTAAATATGTTTTGCAATATACATCTGAATATCATTGAAATAGGATGGAAATATTTTATTCAGGAATGTGAATTCAGAATAATTGACCTGTGGAAATTATACGAAATTATAACTGAAAAATGTGAGCTTCATCATAGCCCCCTCATTTGATTCCAGAAATAAACAAGAGGCTCTCAAGAGCCTGTATCGCTCACCTGGGCCACGGCTGATTTATGCAGTTAAAATAATACCAATGTTTTGAGGGCATTATTTTCAAATTTGTTAATAGACATTGATGTTATATTATCTTAAGTTAAACTATATTCCAGACTGGCAGCTATTTTGGATGGGGTGCAGTTCTACTGTCACCTTTCTTGAAGGGGACCAGTGAGTCTCATTTTGGTTCAAATTGACCAAATATTTTCAGAGAACATCTTTAAATGCTTTCCAATAGGCTTCCGATAGGTCTCAAGGTTAAATTATGTTCCCAACTGTGGCAATCTTAAATGTCATGCAGACAAGCCAGGCAAATTTTTCAAACGGGAACAACTATGGCCTGTTGTGACCAAGTATGTTTTCACAATTGGCTATGTAATTTCAGGAGAAGATATTTAATGTTTTCCCAATGGGTCAAATGTTAAAATTGTTCCCCGCCAGAAGACATCTTGCATTAAGCAGAGACCTGAAAATAACTCTTGCAGGGCCGCAACCTAAAACTATTGTGGCCAAGTTTGGTTCCAATTGGCTGAAAAGTTTCAGAAGTGTTTTCCCATAGGGTCCAATGTTAAAACTATGATCCCTGCTGGCAGCCATCTTGGATATAGCACAGATCTGAAAAACAACTTTTTTGCAGGGGACCATCTAAGGACTATTGTGCCCAAGTTTGGTTTCAATTGGCCAAGTAGTTTCAGAGGAGAAGATCTTTGAAAGTGTTTTCCAAAAGGGTCCAATGCTAAAACTATGATCCCCGCTGGCGGCCATCTTGGATATAGCACGGATCTGAACTTTTTTGCAGGGGACCATCTAAGGACTATTGTGGCCAAGTTTGGTTTCAATTGGCTCAGTAGTTTCAGAGGAGAAGATCTTTGAATGTGTTTTCCCATAGGGTCCAATGTTAAAACTATGATCCCGCTGGCAGCCATCTTGGATATCGTGCGGATCTGAAAAACACCTTTTTTGCAGGGGATCATCTAAGGACTATTGTGGGGCCAAGTTTGGTTTCAATTGGCCTAGTAGTTTCAGAGGAGAAGATCTTTGAATGTGTTCTCCCATAGGGTCCAATGTTAAAACTATGATCCCCGCTGGCTGCCATCTTGGATATAGCGTGGATCTGAAAAACAACTTTTTTGCAGGGACCATCTAAGGACTATTGTGACCAAGTTTGGTTTCAATTGGCCAAGTAGTTTCAGAGGAGAAGATCTTTGAAAGGGTCCAATATTAAAACTATGATCCCCGCTGGCGGCCATCTTGGATATCGCCCGGATCTGAAAAACAAGTTTTTTGCAGGGGACCATCTAAGGACTATTGTGGCCAAGTTTGGTTTCAATTGGCCAAGTAGTTTCAGAGGAGAAGATCTTTGAAAGTATTTTCCCATAGGGTCCAATGTTAAAACTATGATCCCCGCTGGCGGCCATCTTGGATATCGCGGGGATCTGAAAACAACTCTTTTGCAGGGAACCATCTAAGGACTATTGTGGCCAAGTTTGGTTTCAATTGGCCAAGTAGTTTCAGAGGAGAAGATCTTTGAATGTGTTCTCCCATAGCTTCCAATGTTAAAACTATGATCCCGCTGGCGGCCATCTTGGATATGGTGCAGATCTGAAAAACAACTTTTTTGCAGGAGACCATCTAATGACTATTGTGGCCAAATTTGGTTTCAATTGGCCAAGTAGTTTCAGAGGAGAAGATCTTTGAATGAAAATTACGCCGGACGGATGACGGACGAAAAGTGATGGCAAAAGCTCACCCTGGCATTAGCCAGGTGAGGTAAAAACCAACACAAAAATAAATCAAATCTTCATATAGCTAGTGCACAATGGCAATATGTACTTAACATTCTGTGAAAGTTTCATGAACCTCATCAAGTGATCTAGGAGGAGCTGTTGCCACAAAGTATGTAACCTATGGTGGATAGAAGAACATTCAAATAAATGAACTGACGGATGGATGAACGGCCGGACGGATGGACACCATGATCACTATATACCACTCCACTAAAGCGGTGGGTATAATGACATGATCAGACTGGCAAAAAATCACATTCCTGTTGATCTCAGTTCTATTGACTTTCATTAAATTTTAATGGCAAAGTGTATTATGGGTCATGTACCGTAACACAACAGAAAAAACTTTATTATATAAATGTAAACCAAAGGTGATGTCTCATTTACAAAAAAGTATAACACAAGGAATGGTACTGAATTTTGATTTCTGAAGAAGACCATCTCCACTTTTAAATCTTATCACATCACATCACATACCTGATGAACGTAAAGACTAAATATAAAATTCAGAAATATATCCATATCTATTGCTTTTAAAACAGTAGTTGATGATTCTAACAGGTTTCTTAGCAATGGAAGACATCTTCTTTTAAGTTCCTGGTTACCATTGCAACATAGAACAGCTAACCCAACAAAACATCTGATTTGATCCACATTATCAAGGAAAGGTAAAGGTAAATATGATAAAATCTGTAAATACATGTATACAGTAAGAAATAGATACAGAAGCAGTAGAATATGTTTGCTGGAATGTTAAAATTTCCCTACTACATAAATGTTAACCCTAGCTCTTTAAGGGGAGACTCCCTCTTAGAAGTATAATCTCCCCCTTTCAAAGGATCTCCCTTGAGGGAGATCAAAACCTCCCCCTATTGCCTTTTCTCTCCCTAAATCTCCCTCATCTATAGACAAAATAGGGTCATTTTTATACAGTATTCCCAAATTTGTTTTGCATTCTTGGCAAATAATTTTAAAATCATGGTAGAATTTTGATACTAACATGGCTCCTGTAAATCGTCAACCAGTATAATACTCAATAACCATATATTTCGGACATGCGCAAATGGTATCGGAAAATGAGCAAACGGGATGAAAAACAACAATGTTTTTTTATTTTGTTCGTCTTTCTTTATGAAGGAAATAAAGGTTAAGAACAGTTTTTAACTAAATCATGTCATTCAGAAAAGTAAATGTGTATTGTTTTTGCTTTCGATTTGAATTTTGAACTTGCATCTGTTTGAAAACATCAGATTGTGTATTGTGACGTCATAGACACATACAGCAATGGAGACGGGAAATCCACCTTCTCTTAGGTCGCTTCAGAATGGAAAACTCCATTTTCTGTCATATTAGAATCGAAATAATTCATGGCAGGTATATGGTTATTGTCATTTAACCATGGGCTGGGCCTTTATATTTGTAAATTTAACCCCTCGCTAACGCTCTGGGTTAAATTCTAATATAAAGGCCCAGCCCATAGTTAAATTTCCAATAACCATATACCTGCCATGAATTATTTCTTAATTTTAGAAATTGATCTAAAAGCTTATATAAATGATTTCTTCCATTCCCTATTCTCTTTTCTTCATTTAAAAATGCAAGCTTTTGTTAAAAAAAGTCGTTACATAAAATCTTCCCCTTACATGGTCAAGCTATATATAGTATGAGGGAAATCTCCCTCATAGCAGCTACCAAAGGTTAACAGGTATGCTACTACAATTTCTTTAATTGTCAATATATTTAAATGATGAATTATTAATATCATTATGATCCATTGGGTGTTTAATTAATCTTGTGGTGGAATTCTTTACATGGCACACTTTAACAACTAGAGGTACTGTGGTCCACTGGGCCACAAATGAATACCCCCGCATGCCCAATATAATAAGAAGTTTGATCTTTAAAGTCAACTGAGTCTTTTAATGTTATTCAAAAAACTTAATTTAGGCTAAGTATCAACATACCAATGTATCGGTAAACAGGAAGTAGTAGCGCAACAAACCTGAAAATAGCTTACACGGTANATATCAAATCATTCCCACCTGTAGAAGCCGAGAAAACTTTGACAGTAAAAGTGTTACGGACGGACGGACGGACGGACGGACGGACGGACACCACCATCACTATATACCCTCCGCTTTTACAAAGCGGGCAAAGCGGAGGGTATAATAAAAATACATTATTTGAATACACGAGGGTGTCAAACTGTATTTTCATTAACCTAAATATTATTTTGTTTGCTGTACGCTTCAAATTGCTAGTAAACTGAATTAATAGATGTTTGCAAGTCAATACCATGCTCGAGAAACGCCACGCTCCATGCAGTATAAAGACCCCTTCTATATTTCTCTAAAGAGAGCAGACGCACTGGGTGTCGTATGGAAGGCTAAATTTCCTGCCCCTACCCATTTCTCCAATTTTCCAGTGGCAGTCAAAAGTCGTTGCCCAGGTTGTCCCTTCCACCTTTATTTCTTTCTTCTGATACTTTCAATTTTTTGAATTGATTAACTTGTTCTCGTCCTGATATAGCTGAAATATTGCTCATTGGACGTTAAACTCTAACTAATCAATCAATCAATCAATACCATGCTTTATTTTCTTTAATTAATGAGATACAGAAGCCTTAACCTTTGTTGTTACATAATGGATTCAAAACAGATGTCCCACTCTGTCCTAGGCAGGTGCAGTAGTAAATAGTAAATATGATGGTCAGTTTTGACCAACCAAATAGTCTGTTACATAAATGTTGCATTAGAATTGTGTATTGGCACTTCACTACACCAATTCTGATATAACCATCTGCACAAATATCAAACCTATCCTATAACCAAAATATTCTTTTTTATTATATTTTTCAACAAAAATAGCCAGGATAAATACAATATATGGTTGATGTCTTTAAATATCAAGTGTATTTGTGCTATGTACACCAGCGGCTTGAATACTCGTCAACCGATTTCTTAGCCATATACAAACACATTCATATTTAAAAACACTATATTAATGTTCCAGACCATACGCGTATTTGGACCGTACGCGTACGGTCCGAACCGTATGCGTATACTCATATGGACCGACCGTATGCGTATGGTCCGACCATACGTGTACAGTCGGACCGTATGAGTATACGTGTACAGTCTGCTACGAGCTGGACCATACATGTATATTTAGACCATATGAGTACAAATAAAAAGACAGTCACTACATTCGTTATTCGAACAGAATTAAGTTACAGTCAAAACTGATAGCACTAACTTATACAGAAACTGTATAAATTATCATGTCTTGATAAAAATAATAAATTACTTATATAACTGAAATGAAATTAAAGAAGAAGTGAAATAGTATCAAAAGTGAAACATAAACTTCATTTTTACATTGAAAAATTTTGTTCGTTGATAGGGTGTATTCCTTTTTGGAACACTGTGTAATTTCCGCTGTTATATTTATTCAGTCGTCCCTGTACGAGATTTGGGATTTGCACCCTTTTTGGGGTATTTGGAAAAAAATGTTGTTTCTTAGAGGTGGTATTCAATGATTTTTTTTTCTCAGGATTTTCAGACAAGAAAACCACATATATTTTATTTCAATTAACACTCCATTTATTTTTTACAAAACACTATTTTTTTTATATTATTTTATCTCAAATAACGTTCAAGTAATAAGTCAATTTTATAAAGGCATTTGCAAAACATAATGACAGTAAAGTAAATTGTTATTTTTCTCTTATATTCTCTTTAAAATAACGATTCTTAGAAAATTTTATTTAATTTATCTTTCAAATCATACGAGCTTAATTCATTATATAATATTGTATACGGTATATTGACTTATTGATATAAATCATCACAGAACATGCAAGACTGAATTAGCCAGACGGTACGGTCCGACCGTATGGGTATTTCGAAAAAATACTCGTATGGTCGGGACCATACGCGTATGGTCGGGACCGTACGCGTACGGTCCAAATACGTGTATGGTCTGGAACATTAACATTTATTGTCTTTATATGTTACAATGTATATGTATCTTGAAATTTTAAATCTTAAATGAAATACAATAAATACTGATCTGTATTTTAATGTGTGTAGATACATAGATACAAGACAAATGTCCTCATTGAACATACAAGTACAATATCCTTATCTTTTTCAATACCTTGCAGGGGTATACTTTCTTACATTCATACTAAAGTGAGTGATGGCTTGGACTAAAAGTAGCAAGTAAGCTTATAAATTGTTTTTTTTCTGCATTATAAAGGGGTATAACTCTTACATACAACTCAATTTATGCTTAACCTGGCTTGACATTACATGAAATAGCACTTCAACTACATGTAGCTCAAGTATACACAAGTTATTGATATCCCCTATCTTATTAAGACAATAAAACAATAAACTAAAGTATAAACTTCCCTATTCATGAATTTTGCAATTAATATATACTTATTGTAAAGTGTTGTCTCTTTATTCACAAATCTAAAAACATATTGTTTTATACATAAAAAAATTGTATGACAATGCATGACACTTCTATAGTTGTGATTATGGAACCATGAAATCGTATTTTTTACAATTGCCATTCGTAGTGTTAGAAATAATTCTAAGTGATATTTATATTGATATTTTGCTTTTGATAAAGAGAAAGTAAAAGTTTTTAAACAAATGCTGATGGTATATTATCTTATGTTTATTGAGATATGCCGGAGCTACAAGTCCATGAGCGAGCTTGATCAATAAACTCTAATCTAGTCAATTTTGGACCATGCGCATGAAATCCGGATTGGAATATGGAGTGACCAATGAAATCCACCGAAAGATCACCCAGTGACTTCACACTTTTACTCTAGTTCAACTATTCTCAAGTGGCATGTTTGTCCTGTTTCAAAAGACATGCCCAGTAATGACTGTGCTTGTGCAACTAACTACAACACTGCTAAACTTCCAGTAACAACAGTGAGTTTGATCTTGCCATTGTTAAACTGTAGATACTATTGTAGTTGCTTGAACTCGCTCCATATCATAAAAGTATTCATAACAAGACCTACTTTGACTTTTTCAGATATTTCAAATCTGTAGAATGTTGTTCATACTTACATATTTTACATGTAATAGAAATTGTCCTGTAAAATCCATACTATTTATAGTTGTCAGTGATTTTATCACAATATCATTTAAATTTATCTTCTCCAAAAACCTGCAAATTAATAATACAATGCAGTAAAATTGTAAATCTGAATATGATTATATTTATTAAATAAGATTGTTCCATGCTAAAATAGCATCTGATGGTCACTCATATTTTTCAAATAAAAGCTAAATTGGAAAAATTTATATCACTTGAAATAATTTTGAATGAAATACGTGTGTAACTTAGGATAGACCAACACTTTTACACTGGATTTGTAGATATTGTTAAACATAAAGCATGTATGGAATGGTCTTGATTTTTCTTATTCTTTTCATAGTGATGTCATAATTAACTGACAAAAACTAAACGTCGTATTTTATTCACTTTTTGAAAATTATCTTCCTTTTCCAACGAATAATTTTTATTTCATAAACTCGATAAAATATTTTTCCTAGTCAAACAATAACCTACTAAGCTTTCATGTAAAATATATCTCCCTGCAATATTAAAAGATATGTTAGCCAGATTTTTCATATGAATTCTAAACAGTGCAAATGTTTTTAGTTCTTATTATCTTTGTAAATTTAGCCGATCTGGACATATCATTTTATTTTATTTTTGAAACATACAATAAGAAAAACTGTGTGAGATTTCTATTAGGCTTGCTGTACTGTCAGTGATATTCTAGATGATACTGATAGGCTTTCTACCATTAGTACCAAACAGTTGTAAGAAACACATTCTATAACTGCAGCCCATCTAGGCCCCTTTCTTCAAATACATTAGGTATAATATCAAATCGAAAAGAGATGTGGGTTAAAGTATGACAATATATCTTTTCATAACAACTAAAAAAATTATTTTTTTTTACTTGAGTGGAAAAAAATTATTCCCATTAAACTTAAATGTAACTATATGAGTTATTTTCTGTCATAAATTTGCATGGAGAATTCATGTGCTAAATGAAATAACATATTTACTGTTTACAAAGTTTGTCTTGTTATTTCTACCTACCTTTTGTCTTGGTCTAACCAACCCTTGTCTCCTAATAGTTTGAACACAGCTGATAAAGCTAACATCTGACTTTTATCCATTTTCTTTGGTCTAAAAAAGAATACAACAATTATTTCTTACTTTATAGAAACTGTTAGTACAAAAAAAAAACATTCTCCATAAATATGTAATACATGTGTAAAATTTTGTGCATATTATTTCATCATTGAGGTATATAAACAAAGTAAATTTGTTTTTTCAAATTTTTAGTGTTTATTCTAATATGGGAATGATGTCAACCCATACAACTAGCCATGTGTAAATATCCAATAACATAATGAGCGATGTCACATCAGCCTTTATGCTAAAATAGAAGATGTCATTACATGTATATGTTTGGTGCACAAAAATGTGAGTTTAACTTCTGTAATGGCTGTTGTTACATTGTACATCAAAATTTCACCTCGATCACTAAATCAAAGTAGAATTGACATACTTCATGATTCCCAGTGGTTTGCATATTTTTATTTACCCCTTGCTGCTCTGTGCTATGCCTTTGGTAAAATACTGTAAAAGTATTAAGTTTTGCGGATGCTTATTTTCAGGGTTTATGAAAGATCGACATTTTTTCAGGTATCATTTTTCACGGTTTTCAATGTTATAAAGGCTTTTTCTACACAAAAACTTATTATTCATGGGAAACATTTTTTAGCATTCCAGGACCAACCGTGAAAATAGTGAAAATTAGTACACTGCGAAAATTAATATGTTTACAGTATTAACAAAAATAAAAGACACCTGTATATAAATATCAAACAAACCACCGGCATATTTGAATTATTTCTTAATTTTCAAGCTGTAATGAGGAGACATAAATCGTCAAAATACACAAATACTGCAATAAAATTTTCTATGAGAAATGGATCTACATAGGAGATGAGCTCTTGTTTCCAAATACCTTACTGTTGTAGATTTTCTAATGATGTGTTGTGTTAGATACTAAATAAAATATGTTTAAACTACACTATTCAAATTATCTATCAACTGGTAGCTGTTTAATCTAATTACATTATCCATTGGTCAGGACAGTCCAATTTTCTCCAGATATCGGACAAAACAGCTGTAAACAGACCTCGGTGTTCCATATAATTACAACTCCTTATGAACTGATTGGTAATCCTACCAACTGTGACTTCCCTGAAAAGCAAAATGTAACTACAAAAACTGTGAGCAAAGCTCCCCCCCCTAAAAAAAAAATCAAATCAAAATTTTAAATAGATGATGCACAATGGCAATGTGTACTGAACATTCTGTGAAAGTTTCATTTAATTTCACCAAGAGATCTAGGAGGAGTTGTCACCACAAAGTGTGTACCCTAGGGCAGACGAAATAACGAACTAACGAACGGACAGACGGATGGACGAAAAGACACCATGATCACTATATACCGCCCGCTAAAGCAGGGAGTATAATAAACATTCTAATAATGTAAAGCCAAACAAAGAACTCTACAAACTGAACATACTTACATCATAAAAAGTCAAAACATTACAAACATATTCAGGTCTGAAAGTTCTAGTATCTAAGATCTTTGCTTCAATACAAAATTGTCTTCATGGTTAGAACGTACACCTAGGTCATGGAGACATTATTCTATCAGGAACCTCTTGATTATCCATATTTCCTCCAAAAACCAAATACTTTTCCATTTATATATGTTCTAATATTTACAAAACAGCATACTTAAACATACTTTGGATTTTATTCAGTTTGTGCGTGAGTGGGCCACATTTAACGATTTTTTCGATAAACTCCTCCAAAATTACTTTTATTCCTATATTAACTTTGTGATGAATATATGAAATGCTTCATCCCTTCCACTATTTTGTTAAGAGATAAGATCAATAATGTATCCAATTTTATATGGAGTAAAATTATACAATGTAGTGGTAAATATAAATTGTCTGAAATGAAATTGATTTATTTCTTGTTGAGTACCAAGCCACTAAAAATTAGCCCTCCTAAAAAACTTGTACTTCTGTATTGAATTTTTATCAATGGTTAATGAAATATTTCATCTTGTCACATACATGTGAGATTCTCTTTCTTCTCCAACAGTTTCTGTAATAAATGTAGCAAACATCCCAAGCTGTGTTTTGGATAATTCAAGACCATATAAAGCAAAGTTGTCTGTATATAACTTCCATTTAGCTAGAGCATAGTTTGTATCTCCAATGTCTGATGCCTACAAAATAAATATTGAAAATTGATAAAATAGTCCAATTAAGGCCACCTTAATCATATAAATGTAGTTTACAAATAACAAAACACCGAGGTTACTGTGAATTTAGGTTCTGCATATGCGCATTTCGACAACTTATGTCTCATCAGTGCAGATCAAATCAAAATTTTTGGAAATCCATGAACCTTGAATTGAGCCATTTCTGTCAATTTATGTGTAAGTTTCATAAAGAGAGATTCTTGTCATTCAGTTTTTCACAGTAGGAAAGTTCAAAGAGAGATTCCAAAGAAATGAGGATTACATTATGAACTTTAATACAGTAGAGTTTGACAAACATGCTTGCATCAGTTTTAAACTTGCTCTAGGTTTTAATGGCTTAAACCTGCAGACTTTTTTACGAATATTCCAAAAAAAGAAAGATGGTATCATAGCAATGTTGTTTCCTACTCATGCTCACCTGCCCAACTACCTGTAACTAAACCATTGGCTGATTGCAACTTGGCTAAATATGTGTAAAAGCTGAATGTGAACATTAATTGTAAATTTAAAATTGTGAAAATGAACATAATGCTCCATACAGACATTTTTACATCAGTGTTTCCAGATGTTGTATTTCATGACTTCCACTGATTCATTTAAAGTTGTACAGTTTAACTTCGATGGCTCGAGCTGCAATAACTCGAACACCATGGATGCCTCGAACCCTTTTTGTGGTCCCTTCGATCAAGTTTAAACATAGTTCAACCTTGATACCTCGAACACCCTGTTGGCTCAAACTGTTTTCAATGGTACCTAGGCTGTTCAAGCAATCCAAGTTTGACTGTTTTTATGATGAGTAGAAGATTGTTTAATAAGTAGAGAATTATGTAACAAATCCCTAATACAAAAAAATCTTCTCTACTTTAAAAATAAGATATTATCCGACATATTGCTTACATTACAAATGGAGTTATAACAATCAAAGATTCACAAAATGAACTCCACTGAAAATATCTAATAGACGAATTTCCAATTTCGTTTTATGAATGAATTACCCTGATTGACCTGGGGTCAATCGGAGTAAATTGCGTCACGTAACATTGTGACGTCCAAAAATCTATATTGTGACGTCAAATTTTTCCGGGAAAATTCACCAATTGGAAACTCGTCTATTGCAGTAAAATCATGGCAGTACATGTAGAAACATAATTATTTATCAGAAAATGATAACAGAAAGAAAATTAAGTAGATATGTACTAAATAATTTCATTGAAACACATCACTTTGACAAGGGAGGTAAATGAAGAATGCTATAAGAAATTGTGTTTTTTGTATTTTGTCTTCTCGCAATTGGTTCAAAATGGTAACAAACTAACTTCAAAATATATTTTGTTTGAAAAAACTCTTTTTTCTCAATAATAAAACATTTGAAAACAGTAACACACAAAAAAACAGTTGTATACCAACATGAAAACGAAATTAATATTCTTGACTTTTAGACAATCAACATGTGTATTGCTGAAAGTCCCTCATCACAGGCAATGAATGCATTAAATTTTGTTGAGACATAGTAGCCTAAATGGCTACCATTTACATCAAAAGGCATACTCAAACAAAAACTAGAATACTGACAAAGTCGGAAAGGGCCCGCCCCTTGGTGTGTCCCAAAAACCTGCCTGCAGAATTTCCTGGAAATAAGATTTTCCTCAAAAACAAAAGGGAGCTTCCTTTGATCAGTACCAACCTTGAGTATATCATATAAATCCCTGATGGGAATTTTTATTTACTGTACCAGGTACAGTTAATTCTCAAAATATGCACTTTTTCATATAAAAATGAAGTTTTTTCCAAAAAATCATTTTCAGATTTTTCACAAAAACAAAAGGGAGCTCTCTTTGGTAAATTTCAACCTTGAGTATCAAAATCATTAAAATCCCTGAAGGCAATCTTCAGTTATTGTACGACACAGTAATGGCGATAGCAAAAATTTTGCATTAGCCAACGTGGCTAATACCCCAAAATTTTCATTAGCCACATTAAAAAATCTTTAGCCACTAAAAAATAATTACACAAAATATTTCCCTTCAATATATATGTCTTTCCCTTTAATTCATTTATCCTCGCATAGTATCTTGGCAATGAAGATTGTTTTTTCTTCTACATCTTCATACCCTTTCTCTGCGGTAACTTAAGTCAGTAATGGTAATGTAAGGTCAATCTGCTTTGAATGCTGGAATTTTGTTACACATGATTCTATTTAATTTGACATGGTATGGCATGTATGGTTTCAATTATTCATTTTGTTTTTGAATTTGTCTTTATAAAACATCTTGCTGTATACAAAAAATAATTTCCAAATCTTCCAATGGCTATAGAAATAAGTTCCACAGTAATTTTAATCAGGTGATGTCACCTGTGTTGTTTTTTTTTGTGTAATAATCAACTTGAACTCATTGTTTTCATTGACCTTGTTTTCAGTAATAACAGTGATACTTTAGGTGTTCTATCTAGTCTATATACCTGCAAACTTTGACGAATTTGGCGTGATCTACACGATTTTAACTTTGTCACGATGTCACGATCGTGATACAAAAATTTGGCATAAAACACGATTTTGAAGAAATTCCCACGAAAAAATGTTTGTTTACACGATTTTGGTTGTTGAAAGGGAGATAATCCAAATTCTCGAAAGGAAGTTAACCATATTCTTGATATTAGCCAATCAGAATCGCGTTTACATCTATCACGCGGTATTGGAGTGAAAAACAGCTGATTAGAGCCGGCATGTAAACAATCCTAAATATGACGAGTTTGGTTGATTTTTTATTGATTTTAAGGCTTCGGCGACATAAATAAAGTTATGTAACTGGATGGACCACCGGCAATCATAGTGAACAGTTCTTGAGTTATGAATCAAAGTTCACAATCCCTGATACAACGAGCTGCAAGCACCACACTTGACAGTTCTGTGGTTGGCTATGCCAATGACTAGGTTGTTGCAAGTTCCCCGTTCTGCAGAGTTTGCATAGTTGAACTGAGTAGCCTTAATGACGTTAACAAACATATTGGTACTTTAATGCACGAAAGGTCACTCAAAATCCCAGAAAACCACTCTTTTGACTGAATCAGAAAAGGCAAAAAATATTTTAAAAATGTAATGCTTGCTTTATTTATATAAGAATGGAATAAAAGGAGAACTGCAGTAAATGTACATCAGACAAATAATAAAGGAGAGAGAGAATGGTTTCATTAACAAGCTTACAATCTTTGATTTTCCCCAAAACAGTCAACTCTAAATTCAAATAAGAGCAACATACTGGTAATGATGAACAGCAAGCACTGCTTTTTGTTTCCCTTTAACGGTTAAAACTAAGTTAAAATTTAACAGAACATAAAACACAAAATGGTCCAAAAACAGTTCACAACTGATTAATTTGACCAAAAATATTTAAGAACCAACAGAAATGCCCAAAAACACAATAAAAGAGGAATGTCTTGCCTCCCTTAATAAAAAGTAAAATCTTCTGTAACACCTAGATATTAGTATTTGATAAAAAAGAGCATCAAGTATTAGACAAAAAACGCCGTGAACTCTCACATGACTGAAAAGGAAGGCCACGCATAAAAACCCCCATGGAGATTTTCAAAAGTTGGCAGGTATGAGTCTATACAAAAGGCAACTTTGTTTTCAGTATTTGGACATTCTACATGTTCTTCTTTATGGTATCTGGTATTTTAGGTACTTTGCGGTATTTGGACATACTGGTAATTTAAAAAAAAACAGAAGCAAGAAAGTTTGTTTTCTTTTTCACCAAAAAGAGATGTTTGCATGAATTTCTAAGTTTCTCTTCAATATTTTAATGAATAAAGCTAGATGTTATTGAAATCCAACCATCTATACACTAACCAAATTGGGTTTTAACTGTATGCTATGAAAACACCTATTTTTTTCAATTCGCCAATGTGGCGATTGAGGATGAAATTTTCTTCGCCACTCGAGATTTCAATTCGCATTTGGCGATGTGGCGACCTTCTAGCGCCAACACTGCGACAAAGAGCTAATTATCAAAATATGCATTTTTTCATATAAAAATGAAGTTTTTTCCCAAAAATCATTTTCAGATTTTCCACAAAATGAAAGGGAGCTTCCTTTGGTAAAGTTCAACCTTGAGTATCAAAATCATTAAAATCCCTGAAGGTAATCTTGAGTTATCATATGACATAGAGCTAATTCTCAAAATATGCACTTTTTCATATAAAAATGAAGTTTTTTCCCAAAAATCATTTTCAGATTTTCCACAAAATTAAAAGGGAGCTTCCTTCAGTCAAGTGTAACTTTGAGTAAAAAAATCATAAAAATCCGTAAAGGCATTCTTGAGTTATCTTCCCAAAAATCATTTTCCGATTTTCTTCAAAAATGAAAGGGTGCTTCCTTCAGTCAAGTGCAACTTTGAGTAAAAAAATCATAAAAATCCGTAAAGGCATTCTTGAGTTATCGTACGACATAGGAAACGCTGACGGACAGACAGACGGACAGACTGACGGACGGACAGACTGACGGATGGACAGACGGACGGACGGACGGACAGGCTGATTACTATAGAGCGCCGCCATTTCATGGCAAGGCCCTAATAATTAGTTCTATAAGTCAGACTAATTGACAGAAATGGCTTAATTCAAGTTAAGTATCAAAAGAATTAACAAGAGGCTCTCAAGAGACTGTATTGCTCACCTGGGCCATGGCTGACATATTGCAATCAAAATAATTCCAATATTTAAGGGTCTCAATTTCAAATTTATTAATCAATAGAAATTGATGTCATAAGATCAAAAGTTAAATTATGTTCCCCACTGGAAACTATTTTTGATGGGTTGCAGACCTACTGTCATCTTTCTGGGAGGAGACCATCTAAGGACCATTGTGCCTAAAATTGGTTCCAACTGGCCAAGTATTTTTACGGAGAGCTTTGAATATGTTTTCCAATACTGTACAATGTTGAACTAAGTTTCCTGCTGGCGGTCATCTTGGATGAGATGCACACATGCCTGATATATTTTTTTGTCAGGGGACCACCTAACAACTATTGTGAGCAAGTTTGGTTCCAATTAGCTTTGCAGCCTCAGGAGAAGATTTTTGAATGCTTTCCCAAAGGGTCTAATGTTAAACTTTGTTCCCTATTGGCTGCCCTAGGGATGTGATGCAGACTTGTCACACATATTTTTCTATGGGGAAGGACTATTGTGACCAAGTGTGGCACTAATTGGCCAAGCACTTTCAGATTTTGAAGATCTTTGAATACTTTCCAATATGGTTCAGTGTTAAACTTTGTTCTGCATTGCTGGCCATCTTGGATGAGATGCATACTTGCAAGACACATTTTTGAAACAAGACCACCCAAAGACTTTTGTGAACAAGGTTGGATACAATTGGTGAAGCATTTTCAAAGGAGAAGATAATTATCCCCGCACTTTCGAAGAAAGTTCGGGTGTCCGTCCGTCTGTCCGTCCGTCACACTTTTCTTGTGACTCAAACTCCTCCTACATTTTTGGATTTAGGGAT
>MJUU01005835.1:64671-77919 GCA_002080025.1 Modiolus philippinarum
TGAATATGTTTTCCAATAGGGTCCTATGTTAAACTATGTTCCTTGCAGGTGGCCATCTTGGATGTGATGGGGACATGCTGGACACATTTTTGAAAAGGGACTACCCCAGCAGTATTGTGACCAGAGGAGAAGATCTTTGAATATGTTTTACCATAGGGTCCAATGTCAAACAAAGTTTTGCGCTGGCAGCCATCTTGGATGAGATGCAGTCTTGCCAGACACATTTTTGAAAGTAGACCTATTGTGACCAAGTTTGTTCCAACTGACCAAGTACTTCCAGAGGACAAGATCTTTGAATATGTTTTCTCATAGGGTCCAATGTTAAAATATGCTGCCCATGAGGCCATCTTGGATTTGATGCGGACTTGCCAGACACTTTTTTTGAAGGACCCATCTAAGGACTATTGTGACCAAGTTTGGTTCTAATTGGCCATGTAGTTTCAGAGTAGAAGATCTTTCAATATAGGGTCTAATTTTGAACTAAGTTCCTACCTTGTGGTCATCTTGGATGAGGTGCAAACTTGTCAGACATATCTTTTAAAGGGGACCACCCAAAAACTATTCTTACCAAGACTGGTTCCAATTGGCCCAATGGTTTCAGAGAAGAAGATGTTTGAATGGAATGAAAAGTTTAAGGCAGACAATGTGCCATCAAGTGATGGAAAAGCTCACCTTGACTATAGCCTGAGGTATGCTAAAATTGGAAAAGGAGTTATCAATATTCATAATTGAATTTTAAATATCAATCTCAGCCAGCACCAATAGTTTTTCGAGTGACTAAAAAGTTTTAGAACATGATTTTTTTCTAAAGGGGAAGTAATTCTATTTGTTTGTCTTGTAACAAATTATTCTAATAAGGAAATAAATTTGTGAGTCCTGTTTAATCCCTTGTAAACAAACCCTATTGTAATATGAAAAACATACCTTCAGATTCCATGATATTACTGGTTTGTCTAAAACTGGTAAACTCAGCTGACCAATAAAATGTGTTCTATCTCTGTTAGTCATCCATAAACACTTCAATGTCTGAATACGTAGGAGATCCTATAATAAATCATACAAAATGTTTGCTTACACAGAAAACAGAACTTTTGAGTCTTTTCCACTCCAGAAACAAATCTATTATTATACGAAAAAAAATCAATACATCAATACCTTGAGAGGGAATCACTAATTAATTAACACTGTTGAGCTAAGGGTGATTTATATTTAATCTATGTGTGGTGCTTCAGATTAATTGTTTTTCATCAATTAAAATTTAGTTAAATAATTGTCATGTAGGACAAATTATAAGTACACTTCAATTTCATAAAAAAGTGGTGGTATATATTTATATTCAATAGGTCTGGAATCCAGTTATCCTTCTTGCTGGTATTTGAGGAGATTGTTTCCCCCTTCATTTCCACGAGATTTCCTATCTCGAAAGTACCATATAACCAGACTCCTCACCCATCCCTAGATTTTTCAACTTCCAGAGCTCCAGTTTATTTTCAAAATCAAGGGGTAAATACAACCTACCTTAAAAAATGATGGGTTTTGCATGTTTCTATGCCAGTGTATCTTGTAAAAAATTGAAAAATTGTAATGGTGCATTATTTGATACCCCACCACATTTTTTTATAAAATTTCAAAGTTTCCATGCATTATTCCAGCTTCACTTGGACTTCTGAACATCAAATTGAACTTAAAGTGAAACTACACTCAAAAATGAAAATTTGATATGTTGTTCTTTATGCATTAAATATTCATAATACTCCGATATTAATATTATATTTCAACAGATAAAGCACTAAAAGCGAATACAAAATTGAAATTTTATCGTTGTGGGGACAGCCATTTTGAACAGATCGACGAATGGTCAATGGTGAACAACTAATAACCGAAATATATAGAAAAAGAAATAAACTGCAATGGCCAGTAAGACAGCATTTCTACTACACAATTATTTCAAATAGCATGATTTTTATTTAAGCCAAGTAGAGTATTTTCAATAGATATATTTTCCTTGATTTTGTCAGAGAAACATAAAACGTATGTCTATCTATAGGAATAAATTTAATTTGACAGAATCAATCATAATGCACGCATATTTTACCAGATCCAGACATAATTTCGTCTATTTTAATAAAAACAGACTGATTTGTTTCAAACGGATGTAAATTGTGTCAGATGACAAGATTGTATATTGTGTGTCAAATAGCCACATGCTTGCACGAGACATGTTGTATAGGCAGAGACATATAATTACAGAGATTGGCAACTTGACGAATTCCCGTGAAATCTCGCCGCCATCGAGACTTCGATAAAACTTCCACTTCACAAACATAAATCGCTAATATCTCGATAGTGTATGAAAATATCATAATAAAACTATCTAAACACAACCACAATGGTAAAATACTTTCCAGTTTTTATAACTAGGAAGTTGTAATCACGGAAATAAAAGAGGAGTTTCAAAAGTAAACAAGGCACATCGCGATCTTCGTTGTCAGATTTCCACATGAAGTCTCCACTTTATTTGCCAATATCTTTTTTATTAATCAATATTTCTAATTCAAATTTTCTAAACACAACTATAAAATGATTAACGAAAGCAATTCACGTTTCGGTTTAGAAATATGTCGACTAAATTAGAAGTAGTTTAAAAATTTCTGATGTGGCCGTATCATTCTTGTTATGATTAATATGGGGTGATAGTAGAGTTGCCAATCTCTGTAATTATATGTCTCTGGTATAGGTCACCTGCTGATCGGAAATAGTTGATTAACGGAATATACAACAGGTGTCTTTTGTCAGTCCAGGTAATTGTGATGGACAATTTATAAATCCATACACATTTGAAGTATGTTCCAGTGATTTCATTCCTGTGGACTTTTTTCTCAAGAAAAAATAATATTAAGCATTGACCTTCCTCGGAACAAGCATTTATTTATAATATCCGCAAGAACCAATTATGTACGTAATAATTATTGCATATTTTGGTAGGAAAATCTTCCAAAAGAATATATTTTTGTCCATGTACTGTGGTGTGTTACAACAGCATAATACGCCGATCGTGAAGATTTCTTAGGCAAAGGAAGACTGAATGAAAATTTCTCTTTTAAAGTCAAACGCGTAAATGAAATTTATAAAACAGCTGTCCTAGTGATCTGCAAGAAAAAAAACCCAAAAAACAAAAACAACGATGCCTGAAGTCGTCAATATTAAATGAAAAAGAAAGAGTTGACATGTCTGCAGTGTTCCTTCAAACTCACGAAGAAAGTGATACATGGCGAAGTCCAACTAACAATTTTGGCAAACTGACCGTAGTTGCATCTTATGTTCAATAAAATTACGAGTCAGGTGTATTGAGTGAAGCAAAATGTGTTCTAATTTACAACAATCTGTTGGTGTGTAATGCATAGCTTGCAAGAATATCTTTCAAAGTACATCCATTTGTGTGGAATTTTTGGAAAATATGCCTTTCATGTTGACCAACAATGGCCATTCCTTCACTTTTGATTCAGGGGGTTGAACATTTTAAAAATCATTTATCCGTGAAAATACTTGTCAGAATACCAGTTTACTCGACATGCTTATTTTCTTGAGCTTGCTTTGTTGATTTACAAGAAAACTGCAAAAAGCACATGGTAGCCTGTAAAAAGCGGCATAGAAATAAACAACCGCTATTACATGTGCACGATGTATAATCCAATTTTTGCATACGATCTTTGACAATTTCCTAAAATATGGTAGATGCATTTATTCATAACTTTAATCCCGTTAATAGTAAGGGGACGACTTTTGGGGTGAGGGCTTTGTGCGATTTTGCAAATAAATAATTTAATCTTGATGCCAGTGGAAAATAAATATTATAATCCGACTTATCATGGAAATAAATAATTTAATTTTGATTTGTAGAATAATTTTTTTGTTGCAAATGCAAATAAATAATTCGATGTGACATTTGGTGGAAATAAATAATTTGTCCGAGATTTTTGTGAAAATGAATGAATTTTCTAGGCAAAACCGCCCAAGCCCACCAAATGAAAATCAAATGTTCTTCCCCTAAATACAAGAGATTTATTGAATTGTCATTAAATGGGTGTGCTGTCTGTTTTACATCTTGTTTGTCTGCCAGGTGATGCATGATTTGAATACACAACTAAGTCATTCTGGATGCTGACCGTTAATTAATGTTTGTTTCTGTTAAATAATTCATAAAACTCAAGGTATTGGAGAAGCTCTCATACGTTGTCTTTGTAAATTTTTATTGTGGATGTAAAAAAATAAGATGAGACAAAATAAAATGAATACATAAATAGGCGATCGAAATCTTACAAAATCGAAGGCACAATAGTTTCTGTTGGAAGACGCTCTTTGTGAAAACTTGCAAACAAAACATTACTAAATTGACAGATTTTAATTTAATTTTGTGGTCTGTAATAGGTCAAAAATACAGAATCTAACGACCATTTGGTTATCGATACGATTTTCATCTAATTTACCAGTCCTATCCTCCCACCAAAGCTTGATCAATTTTCGTTAAGTACTTTTCAAAAAGAGAATTTTCGTGAGTAAAGTCTATTTTTTATTAATCAAGGACATTTTGATTAAAAATCGCACGTTGAAAATTAGCTAGTTCTTGTCTATTTTAATATTTATATCAAGTTTTATTTATTTTCTGTTTGCATCGACTCCCTGTGTATTTCATTTTATTCAGAAACATCACAGGTAAATGATTTCTCTCAAATCATCAATGTTTTTCACACCTGCAAGGTGACATGTGACCAATTATCCCATTAACGAAAGTAGCAATAAACGACTACTGGTGACCATCTACATCAAAGGTTTCAAATGCCCGAGGTAATATCAGAAATGTTACCTGTTGTTTTTGTTACATTTTTGTATAATTATTTTATGGCAACATATTCCATCCTTTGTTCAATAAATACAAACGAAGAAAAACACACTTCATGTGGATTTTGTAGACATTTCGGATGCATCATTGTGGATATTTAAAATAAATAAATGAATAATATGCAAAGGGGAATAAAAAGAATTTTTTTGTAACTGCATTTTGAATGCACACTTTCGATTGCAATAGTTGGTACATCGTAGTGATCTTTAACAGTATGGTTAATGATACAAAATTTTTGTCCAATCAAACGGTTCAAAAGCAGTCACGTGATTAACACGTGGTTAAAGTATCTATGACGTATTGAGATACCGGAAGTGATCCAGATTTGAGAAAAATTGAATACAAAAACTCATATTTCTCTAAAACCACTTAACAGATCGAGGTCGGGTTTTCACCAATATGATATAGAATAACATTCTTTACCACATATATAAATATGGAAAAAAAGGTGTAGTTTCACTTTAACAAAGTTTTGTGGTGAACAACTTTATACAAAACAAGTTTGAAGACAGTATGTTATTTCATTTTCAAGTTATCAGTTGGAAACACAAAAATTCACAAAATTTCAAAGTTTCAAGTGGCATAGAACCTTTTGGACCTCTGGTCCTTATATCACCTAGCCTGTGATTTACAGTAAACAACTTACATACCTAGTTTGAAGACAGTATGTTATTTTTTTACAATACATCATAACATGTTATCAGTCTAAAACCATTACATGAGGTTTCACATGTTGTTGGCTAGGTATATCCCACTCGTATTATTTCAAACATTAAAAGGGGGAAATTAAGCTTAGTGACCCAAACAGGAAGTCAATTTCATAACGTGACAAAATTGCTTTCAATGCATTTCTTCTATATATAAAGGCAAATACCAAATTTGAAGTAAATCGGCCCAGCAGTAGCCAGGAAAAGTGCGATGAAAATTTTCACTATGTTCAATAAAGGGCAAAATAGCCGAGTCCTGCCAAATCATAGGGTGACCAAAATTGCATATTGCAAACGCGGAAATTTTTGCATGAGGGTAATTTTTGCTATATTCGTGAACAAGAAAAATCCACGAAAAATTTCCTCCACACCAATAGTTTAGTTTAGGCCAAACCAATTTAATTCTTTGATTGGCGTCAACTTTATTTTTGAAATGTAGGCGGGCGGGAGGCAAACAAACAAAAACAAAATAAAAAACAAGGAGGAAATTTTTGAAATCAACAAATTTTGATTTGAATTATGTACATTTTAAGTAAATTCCATTGAACCCATTTCATTTTTTTCAGATTTTTTTTAAGTTTCTAGTAGAAGTAAGTATTTGTTGTCTTATTAATCGAGGCTTAAAGCTAGAATCGTTCAGGTGATGGTATATTGAGAGCACAAAAAATTCAACGATGGCAGAAAATTACAAAACAATCTGGATTTTAGTCGGAAAAACGAAAAATATCCTTTGTTTGCTTTCTCCTAAAATCACACATTTTTCAATGCGCGCGCTGACGCCAAACATAGAATTAACTTGTCTTGGCCTTAGAAGTCTTACATGTTAAGGCAATGGCTCGGTCGAACATAAAAGAATTTGAGCACTAAAATAACCCCCTCCAGAAATGTTTGTCTAACAAAACCGCGAAAACGACACCCCGTGAAAATTTCCACAATATGAAACATTCCCCTATACATAAAGTCAAATACCAAATTTGAATTAAATCGGCAGAGCAGGCTGACAGACAGGATGGATGGATGGACAGAGTGACAGATGGACAGGGGTATTCCAATATACCACTAAGTCAAGAGTGGGGGTATAAAATTCACAAAATTTCAAAGTTCAAAGGGACATAACTCAAGCACCCTTTGGACCTCTGGACACTTGTACAAAAAAAAAATGGGAAAAATTATTAGACAGGTGGAATAAAAGATGCTTATGTCTAATGTATGATATAGTAAACAACCAGTGTCCTTCATACTTGTGTGACCTTTTACCGCCTAAAGTTTCGGAAATATATAATTATCCTCTGCGTAATGGTTAAAATTATGTTGTTCCTAGTTGTAGATTCTTCCTTTTTTCCATCAACATTACAAGCATGGAATAATTTTGAGTCTTGATGACAGAAATTGTCAAAGTAAGAGTAGTTTTAAAACCAGTTTAAACAAAATTCCTTCAAATTCTTCTGTTCTTGTTTGGTATTTTCATGGAACAGAAGAATGATATTTTACATACTAAAATCCATTATAATAATAGTGCATTGAATTATGATCTTTATCGGTTTAACTTAAGAGACAATCCTAGCTGTGCGTGTGGATTTCCATGTGATAACTCATTCCACTTTTTCATGGAATGTCCTAATAATAATAATATTCGGCGCGATCTTTTTTTAGTCCTGGGTATATATGGAGATATTTCTTTAAATTGTAATTTGTTTGGAAATAAAAATTATCCTGTAGAACAGAATGTTGACATTTTTCTTGTAGTTCATGAATTTATAAAACATAGTAAATGCTTTGATTAGTGGTTGCAGTGTGTGTGTATGTTAGTGTGTGTGCACGTGTGCGTGTGTTTGTAAGTGTTACTTAAATTATACTTTTTTGAATATATTAAGAATAATTATTTACATGTTCATTTGCTGTCATTACCTTATTATGTTGTATATTGTAGGGAGAGGGCTTTATATAATGTTGTGATAACTTGTGCCCGATCCAATTGCTGTAAATATTTTGAGCAATAAAATCTGTTTAATTCAATTCACTTGTACTGACTTTTGAGTTAAACAACTTACATACCAAGTTTATGTACAGTATTAAATTTGTTTACAAGTTACATGTATCAGTCAGAAACCTTCAAAGGCAGCAGACAGACAGATAGATGATGGAGGGACACATGACTATGGGTATTCCATAATACATCACCACTTCATATGGCAGGGTATGGACAAACAGGCAACAGACCTTTTTTTAACATTCCAAGGTATTTAAAATATATGATCTATAAATTAAAGCTAAGTAAGTTGCTTTTCATCTTGATGTCACAATGTTACTTTGTATTTGTTTTATTTATACCAACATCATATCTACGTAATATAGATTATATTATGTCAACAAAAAGATATAACATAAAGTAATAGTCATTGCATTATTGAAAAGGTAGATTGATACCGATAATTTGTTCAAGGGTGCAATCACTTTAATAGTAAGTCCCCTCTCAAACCAAAGGAAGAAGAAGATATAACCCGTACAGGTGTTGATCTGCAATGCAACATGGTAATCAGCTTTGATTTTAATTTTTTTTCTTATTTACACAAATTTCCAAATCAGTTGTACCTACAATTCTCATCCAAATTCATTCAAAACTGGGCATAAAATTCCTTATTTTATATGTTCATAACAAGAGGTCATATTAGCCCTACAAAACTCTCTATACACTAAAATAAAGTCTTACCAACATAAACTGTAGTTGCTTGGTTTTCATCAACAATTTGTACAACTTCTCAGCCACTGATGATGTGATGAAGGAATAAACATATGATATCCAGTGTGTTACTGTATCATCTACTGATAACTGTGTATACTGTGTGTACTGGCACATCAATAAGTGTACATCTCCCCATGTGTGTAGTAACAATGTTACAGGATACACAAGATCTAAATTCTGAAATACACATCAATAAGTGTACATCTCCCCAAGTGTGTAGTAACAATATTACAGGATACACAAGATCTAAACTCTGAAATACACATCAATAAGTGTACATCTCCCCGTGTAAGTAGTAACAATATTACAGGATACACAAGATCTAAACTCTGAAATACACATCAATAAGTGTACATCTCCCCATGTGTGTAGTAATAATGTTACAGGATACACAAGATCTATACTATGAAATTCACATCAATAAGTGTACATCTCCCCATGTACATGTATGTAGAAACAAAGTTACAGGACAAACAAGGGCTAAATTCTGAAATACACAACAATACTAAGTGTATCCCCATGTGTGTAGCAATAAAGTTACAAGATACACGAGATCTAAATTTTGGAAGAATAAAATAAACTGAGGTCTTAACAGGTAAAGGAAATCATCAAACAAACATGTAAATTTGTTAACATTAACAACCCTAGAAACTTTCCATGAAATATCTGTGACAATTTTTGTCAGACTAGAATTGTCATGCTAAAAATTAAAATTAAAATATTCATGTTTCTGTTACATTACGATGAGATGGATATTTGTTTTAGAAAAAACTACAAGTATATGTATAATAGTTAATTACTGTATGCATCACTAAATCTTATATATGGTCAGAGTGGAGATAATTTTAATTAGCATATCAATAGCCTCTTTTTATACTGAAATTAAAATTATCTCCACTTTGACCATATATAACTAACCTTGTTAAGGGAGATAACCGACCAATGTTTCTTATTATTTTCAAATAGCATACATTTACATGAAATTATCTACAGTCAAACCTCGATGGGTCGAACTCGAAGGGACCAAGGAAAATAGTTCGAGCCATCGGTAGTTCGAGCCATCCAAGTTCGACCAATTCCGGAAATGTTTCCGTATCTGTACCGGAAGTGCGGTATTAATAATATCTGTGTGTTTACCGGTGATTTTGATGACCTTTAAATGTGCATTGATTGCTAATTTGTTCATTCTGTATTATGTATGTATCAAATTTTACTTTTGTTTGTTAATAAAGACAATTTGTAGAAACCTGTATTTGATTTTATGTGTATTATAATTGACTTGTGTACATGTGTATTGGATATCGATCGATCTATGATAGAACCCTGGAATACTACTCAAACCTATCAGTGCGTGTGTAAATACATGCCCCTCACCTATATTTTGTCTTTTTGAAGAATAAACAGAGGAAATAAGTTTACATACATTTTTATTGCATTACTTGAAATAAGATAAACAAGTCAACGTGTTCATTGCATTACATGAAAATTTTTATTAAAATAAAACATACATTTCAAAGCACTAGATCAACATTTCAAAGCACTAGATCAACATTTCAAAGCATAAGATCAACATTTCAAAGCACTAGATCAATATTGCATACATAAAAAGATTACACAAATGTCATTTACAGAACTCAATTAAAAAAGTTGGAAATGTCACTCTGTTTTGCATACATTTTTTTACGGAACTGGCGCTTGATGAGTTTCTGTCGAAGTTTATAGAGTAGTGCTAGTTCTTCTTCACAGTCGTCTTCTGCAGCATAGAATTCGTCGAAAACGTCGGCAGCTTGGAATACGGATTTAAAAGTTGGTGGTGGTTTTACTTCTGGTTCATCATTGTCGATATCTTCTGGGTCATCCTGCACTGTGTTTCTTGAAAGTTTAAACTTGCTGATAAGGTCGTCGTCTGTTGTTTCCTCGCATATCGGGAGTTCGTTGTCGATGTTGACATTTTCACCACGGAGCTGGGAAAGTTGTGCTAATGGGATGTCATCTTTAGGATCATCTTCTTCATTGGTTTGGTCGTCGTTGATCATCTGAGTGAATTTGGCGTGGCGATAGCAGTTCACAATTGTAGTTGTTTTAACCATTGACCAGGACTGTCTTTTTAACAAACGCATGGCATCTAACACTGTTAACTGAAGCTCTTGGCTTTTCTCAGCTGAGTGAATTTGCTTCAAAATGACTAATTTTCTATAGTGGGATTTTAGATTTTTGATTATCCCTCGGTCCATGGGCTGAGTGTGGCTAGTAGTGTTTGGTGGTAAAAACACTAATTTTACTGCTTTCAAACCCTTAACATTTGGGTGTGCTGGACAATTGTCAACTATCATTGCAACTTTGCGATTTTGGTTTTGAAATTTTTTGTCAAGTTTAATCAACCGCTGTTTAAAAATTTCAGATGTCATCCATGCTTTTATATTATTTTCATATAGAGTTGGCAGGGTTTTTACATTTTTAAAGCAGCGTGGATTGCTTGTTTTTCCAATAACCAGTAAAGGCAATTTTTCACATCCAGACATGTTTGAACAAACAAGAACGGTCAATCTCTCCTTACTACGTTTCCCACCTTTACAATCAACGGATTTGAACTCTAAAGTTTTCTCAGGCATAAGCTTGTAAAAAATGCCAGTTTCGTCAGCATTAAATATGTTTTTTGGTTCATATGATTTTAAAAGAATTTCTAATTTATGCTCCCAATCATGCATATCAGTAGAGCCTGAATCAACTGACTTTGATTCACCACAGATTTTTTTGAAAGAAATGCCATGTCTCTCCTTGAACTGATCTAACCAACCGTTACTTTGTTTAAAATCATGAAGCTCTAATTGCTCTGCAAAATGATTAGCTTTTTCCAAAAGAAGTGGACCAGAAATTGGTATGTCACGATCTCTCATAGTAGTAAACCATTTAAGTAAAACTGATTCCAATTGCTCAAAATTCCCCGATCTCATTAATTTATGTTTTGGTCCAAATTTTTCGTAACCCGCTTTAATACTGTCTGCTTTTTTAATCCAACCCGATAGTGTGTTTTATGGAATGTTAAACATTTTTGCGATCTCTGTTTTTGATTTCTGCCCTTTTTCAACCTCCATTATTGCCAAATATTTATCTCCCAATGTTTTAGTATCCAACTTTCTTTTAACACCTCTTTTTGCCGATCCAAGTATCCCCCGGTTGCCGGGTCCTTCCTTGGATTGCTCAGCAGGCCTAGTAATACTATCCGATTTAGGTATCCCCCCCGGATGACCCGGGTCCTTCCCTAAATTGTTTGGTAACTAGTGTGTCAAAGTTGTTATCTTCCATACTTGTGAACTGATCGTTAAATGATTTGGATTAACTTTTATAGCAAAATTGTTATTTACGGCTTGTGTATAATAATGAAAATGTTTAAAATTTTACCCCAGATCAATTTGTCAAAGATAATATGATCACTGCTCATTTAATTTATTCTTTGATGTTCCAGAAAATAATTAAAATTAAAAACATGAATTTTAATCAAGTGTCAAAATGATAATTATCAATTTACACTAATTATGACAATAAACAATTATCTATTTATTGGCTTCGACATTCACAACTGCTCTTTGAATCTTACGCTTGGGTAATCTATTAACTGTTTGACAGGTGCCTGATTGATTTTACAGGTAAGTTCGAGTCTGGCGATGTGAATATAACGGTTTTATCATTGAAGGGACCAAAATACGAGTTCGAGAGTTCGAGCCAATGAAGTTCGAGAAACTGGGGTTTAATTAACAAAGGTAAAGAGAGAAAAATGACGGGACTTGGACACGAGTTCGACCCATCCAGGGTGTTCGAACGATCGGAGTTCAAGGCAACGAAGTTTGACTGTATGTATAAACTCTAGCATGTCACTCACAATCTGAGGAGTCTAAAGTACTTCATGTAAAGTTTGTGAGTGAGCTGCCAGAGTTTACACATACATTATTTCCTAATTCCTATAATTCCAATTTTGTTCAGTAAAAGCTGTGATCGGTGTTAACAACATCTTCATTTGCTGCACTACATTTTCACAAAACGATTTGATCAACAAAAAGATTATCAGAAAGAATTTCTTTTGGTTTCATGATGCTGTTCAATGAAATTTAATCAGAATTAAAATAACAATTACAGTTGGAACTATATACAAGATTGCTACGCGTAGCTATGTCCCCCGCCGCTGCAGTAAAGTCGATAAAGTCCCACAACTCAAGGTAAATTTTGCGAATCAAAATGGCGGCAAGATATGATCAACTGCATTAGGTGGCAAACAGCTAAGCAAAATCCCTTAATTGGATTTTGAGGAGATGTGTCGACAAAGTCTTCCTATGTTGTAGTATGCATTATGTCGATTAAGTCCCATAACTCCCGTAAAATTTGTCCAATCAAAATGGCAGCATAATATGATCAAGTACATATGGTGGCAAATGTTCAAACTAAATTTCAGCATAATCCGTTCAGTGGTTTCCGAGGAGTTGCGCCCACAGATTGTTCCTAAGCTGTAGCACGCATTAAGTCGACAAAGTCCCATAACTCCTGTAAATTTGACCAATCAAAATGGCGATGCGATATGATCTTGTACATATGGTGACTAACAATCCTGTAAAATTATCATGAATTCGGACTAGCAGTTTCTGAGGAGTTGCGTCCACAAGATTTGCCATTGTATAACAATGTGGAAATAATCAAAGTCCCATAACTCCCACAAAATTTGACGATTCAAAATGGCAATGCGATATGATCTAGTACTAATGGTGACTAATAATCCAGTAAAATTTGATGGAATTCTGGCAAGCGGTTTCTGAGGAGTTGCGTCCACAAGATTTGCCATTGTATAACATTGGGAAATAATCAAAGTCCCATAACTCCCACAAATTTGACGAATCAAAATGGCAATG